>NW_020870757.1:93162-100662 GCF_003789085.1 Penaeus vannamei | reverse complement strand
GTGTGTGTGTGTGTGTGTGTGTGTGTGTGTGTGTGTGTGTGTGTGTATATGTGTGTGTGTGTGTGGGTGTGTGGGTGTATATACATATATATTCATTTATTTGTATGAATTTTGCCTATTTGACAATTCGACTTGTAAATACTGAATGATCAACGTAGAAAGAATTAGAAATTATTAATGAAATGCATCATGGCATCTGGTAAATTATTATACAGTAGATATTGAAACGAATGTAATATTCATAGGCACTAAATCGTGTCCTATTTATTGATAGTCGCAAGGGATGCAAATACGGTAATAAGCTTATCAGGACATTTAGTAACATTTGTGAAAACTCGTTCTTTTGGAAAACTATTTAAAGGGGGTTTTCGTGTGACAATAATTTCACCGCATTTTCGTCCAAAGTTCCTTTTTTGAGCGTATAGGTAAGTGTCCTCTCTCTCTCTCTCTCTCTCTCTCTCTCTCTCTCTCTCTCTCTCTCTCTCTCTCTCTCTCTCTCTCTCTCTCTCTCTCTCTCTCTCTCTCTCTTATACCATCGAATTATTAGGATAAGAAAAAATATATATAAAAGAAATAATTGAATATTCCTGTACTCATCGTATTTTTTTGCTATTTTTTAATATTATCCTTATGGCCGACTCGTTCATTTTCGCTCATGGATCGCTAAATGAGATGCTAATGACATCATAAACACACGGACACATTCATGGGCCGCATCTGGTAAATATTTGCAACAATTATCAACAGCGAGGTACTTCCCTCTCTCCCTTCACTTTCCGGCGGGAAACTACCATAACAACATTTTCAATTAAAACTCCTGCATCGCCAACTGTCGCAGAAATAGCCAATGATAGTGGGAATTTCTCATTAAAAGTTTTGCCTTCGTAGTGACTACTGGTTCTTCCTCTGTTTCTCTTTCTCCCACTTTTTATTTCCTGTTTTCTTCTCTCCTTTTCCCCTCCGGATTTTCTTAGGCGTCTCTCGGGTCTTTCTCTCTTTCGCTTTCTTTCTCGCTCTAAATCCTTCCAAGTCCCACGAAGAGGAAAAATTGAGAAACTTAATAAGTAGCAACTTTCTCGCAGCAACTTCTCCCTTCCCAGTTCCCGGCCAACCCCTCTCAACCCCTCCATTTCTCTGCCTTCTAAGTTCCCCTTGTTGTGAATGTTGCAATGTTTCTTTTTGCACGGCTTTGGGAATATCGTACGATTCATTTGCATATTGCGGTGGCTTGCGGCTTAATGGCCCCGGGGCCGAGTGGCAGCTGTGGGACTGTTCGATTTTGTGCCCTTGACTGTTGCTGCTGCGCATTCGGACGCGACCGAGCTGCGCCAACGGTCACGTGACCTTTTCATTGTGAGCGGATAAGCAGCTGACATGAATGAGTTTGTACGTTAGCACGTGGTTTTACGTTCATATGCATCCATAAGGCGATTCTCCTGACTTTATTCTGACGGCTTTAAAGAAAAGTCCGCGAATCCGAAGCTGCAGTGGGTGTTTGGCGCGCGTCCAGCCATGAGCTCGTTGTTATGCTGTCTGGGTGTGACAATATTTTTTTGCCTCGATATTTTGATGTAAAAGCTGTTAATGTCTAGATCTGCTATATAAACACGGTGATATCAAGTGCCGAATTTTAACGCCGCAATGCACTGAATCGGACAACCTTTCATAGTGATTTTTTAACTGTTTCTTTTCGTTATTCTGAACAGCTGTATCCCGCTTTCCCTCGCTCCTCATAAATGCAAAAGACAGTATCATCAGTAATTTAGGCAATGTCACCTCGAGACCTTCTTGACTTTATACGACCTTGTCTAGAACTCTGACCCTTTTCCAAGTCCAGAAGCGGCGCTGGGATATTTGTGTTTTCTCTCTTTCAGACTTATGTCGGCCGAAAATTAATGTAGCTCCGTGTTTTCCGGGATGTAATTATATCGGTGAGTTTTATGAGTCGACAAAGATAACAAGCCATGTTGTGTGTCTGCCTCGGTGCACACACACACACACACACACACACACACACACACACACACACACACACACACACACATATATATATGTGTGTGTGTGTGTATATGTGTTATGTGTGTGTGTATATATGTGTGTGTATGTATGTACGTGTTCGTGTGCATCATTGTACCACTATCATTAATACACAGACACGAATAACGCTCCGCAGGTAGATACATAATTACACCAGCATAGTCACAGCGACGGCCCCAGGAGCAGTCGCGGGCCTCACGAGCTTAAGGCAGCGGATCCTATTTGCGACTTGTTTTCCGTCCCAAAGGAGGACCTGCCTAAGGACGCGAGGCGCAAGGAGGAGAACAAGGAGGCAGGAGGGAAGACGCGAAGCCACATCAAAGTTCTTGAAGGACGTTAGGGAAGGAAGGAAGATAGGAGTTTTGCCTAAAGAAATATATATTCATGTATGTCCTTATCAGCAAATATTCCTTAAGGATGAGGATGATGAGGAAGTAATAAGGAGGGGATATCTTCGGTGCGCAAGGTTTTGCAATAATAGTA
The DNA here is from genome assembly GCF_003789085.1 of Penaeus vannamei. Classification (NCBI taxonomy): domain Eukaryota; kingdom Metazoa; phylum Arthropoda; class Malacostraca; order Decapoda; family Penaeidae; genus Penaeus; species Penaeus vannamei. The sequence continues at coordinate 98,142 of NW_020870757.1, read as the reverse complement.
AGAATAATGCTAATACTAGATAACGATATATGATGATGATAATACTAATAGTATTAGTAGTAATAGATAATAATAATATAATAATAATAATATATAGTAATAATAATAGTAATAATGATAATGGATAATAATATAATAATAGTAATAATAAAAATAATAATAATGGTAACAATAATAGTAACAATAATAATGATTATTATTATTGTTATCATTATTATTGTTATCATAGTTATAATGGTACTAACAATGGTTATGCTGATGAAAACGCCCTCCATTAATTTAACTATTATATTCATTGCTCTGTCTCAAGACTAAATCACACGCCATATATCTTCTAAACTATGGCGTTTGGTAAATGTCCATGCCTTTGTTAACAACAATAATAAAAAAAAAACTTATTTGTGTCACATTTTAGATAACAAAATATAGAGAAAGAAGAGAAAATATAGAGGGAACATTTTTTTCTTATTTTTGAAAAATATCTTTCCATGTTTCAACTACATTAAAAACAACAATAATAAAAAAGTATTAACTTCTTTGTGTCAATTTTTAGATAACAAAATAAACTGAATGTAAAATTTTAGAGAGAAAATATAGAGGGAACATTTTTTTTTCTTATTTTTGAAAAAATCTTTCCATGTTTCAACTACAATAAAAATTCAGGACATGGTGATCTGTTTACAGTTCTTTGACCTGTGTTGCATGTTTTACTTTTACGGGTATGGAACCTATGTGTCGTCTGTATGGTTGGAGTGCTGGTCTATTTTTTCCTCTCTTTCTCTCTGTCTCTCTCTCTGTCTCCCTCTCTCTCTCTCTCTCTCTCTCTCTCTCTCTCTCTCTCTCTCTCTCTCTTCTCTCTCTCTCTCTCTCTCTCTCTTCTCTGTCTGTCTCTGTCCTGTCTCAACTCTCTGTCTCTCTGTCTGTCTGTCTGTCTGTCTCTCTCTCTCTCTCTCTCTCTCTCTCTCTCTCTCTCTCTCTCTCTCTCTCTCTCTCTCTCTCTCTCTCTCTCTCTCTCTCTCTCTCTCTCTCTCTCTCTCGCCCACTCTTTCTCTCTCTGTTTCTGTCTGTCTGCCTGTCCCTGTCTCTCTCCCATGTATCATGTTTATTTTACTTCTTATCTATCTAGCTATATACATCGGAATGACTCTATTCTTAGAAAAGAAGACCATTCTTGAGGAAAAGAATTTCCTGCAAGATAGAGTATTCCCTAAGAAGAAAAGAAAAGAAAAAAAGAATTAAAAACTCGTTGCATTTGATCCCCGAAAAGAACCCGCAAAGGATGGCGTTTCTCACTCGCCCTCTTGTTCCGTCATCTCAGCGTATTTTCTCTTCAAAGTAATGAATGAAGTTAACTCTTCAAATGTTGACAGATGTTCAGCTGCGCGAAGACACTCTCAGAAGGGACTTACTTTTTTCTCTCTCTGACTTCTCTTTTCTCTTTCTCCATTTCTTTCCTCTTTTCTTTTTCTTCTCCCTTTCTCCATCTAAAAAAAGGGGGGGGGGGGAGGGAGACCCAGCTCTCCGGAGCTATGCAAATAAAACATTTTTATTTTCTGGCGGTGTGGCGGCAACGGCAGCGATATGATGAAATTGTCGACGATTTGAGATTCTTGCTTAAACCCTTCGCACTCGAGGGGCTGAAAAATGTATATACTGAAAGACGGCGGGATCAGCCGTAGACTTTTACAGAGGCGGCCTTTTTTCCCTTTTTTTTTCTTCCCTACTATTTGCAGCAATTTGTTGGAAAGGGGTTGAGATTGGGGTGGTGGAGTGGGGGGCATAGGGGGAGAAGCGGGGGTGGATGCAAGGTTATTCATGAGTTCATTTGTATGATATAAAAAGGAAAACAGTTTAGGAAATTGAGTCTGTACATCATATTGCCGCAAAAAGGGAGCCAGAGGGATGCGGGTTGGGGGTGGGGAGGGGGGGGGGCAGATGAGGTGGGTAAGGGAGCGACGGGGACTGACATAGCCTGACAAACCCCCGCTGCGAAAATATGAATTTCATGAAGCAATTTCATATTTTCTTCCGAGTGATTTGCTTCATACTTTCTCCTCCCCCCTCCTCTCTCTCTCCCTTTCCCTTCCATTCTTCCCCCTTGCCTTGCCCTCTCATCAACGCTTTCTCAAGATCTTTTCCCTTTCCCCCATCCCCTCCCCCCCTTCACCTCACCCCAAAAAAGAAAAAGAAAGAAGAAAAGAGAAAAAAAAGAAAAAAAGAAAAAAAGAAAACATGCTGATAAAATTCTATAATCCCTAAGTCGCTGAGACACGATGAAGGTTTAAAGTGAAGGAGAGTGACGTCTTACACTCCCCCCCCCCCCCCACTCCCTCTTTCTCAGAGCGCGAGGAAGGGCGGAGAGGGGAGTGGCGGGTGAACAGATGAATTTGTATGAGTAGTATGGAGTTTAGAGAAGATCGCTAGGTAAAAAGAAAAAAAAAAAAAGAAAAAAATTATATATATATATATATAATATATATATATATATATATATATATATATATATATATATATATATTATATATATATATACAAGATGATAATGATAATCATGATGGTGATAACGAAGATAATGATAACAAGAGACAGAGAATAAAAGAGAAGGAAATCATCAGACAAACAGATAAAGAAACAGAGAGAGAGAGAGAGAGAGAGAGAGAGAGAGAGAGAGAGAGAGAGAGAGAGAGAGAGAGAGAGAGAGAGAGAGAGAGAGAGAGAGAGAGAGAGAGAGAGAGAGAAAGAGAGGAGAGAGGAGAGAGAAGAGAGAGAGAGGAGAGAGAGAGAAGAGAAGAGAGAGAGAGAGAGAGAGAAGAGAGAGAGAGAGAGAGAGAGAGAGAGAGAGAGAAGAAGAGAGAGAGAGAGCGAGAGAGAAGAGAGAGAGAGAAGAGAGAGAAGAGAGAGAGAGAGAGAGAGAGAGAGAGAGAGAGAGAGAGAGAGAGAGAGAGAGAGAGAGAGAGAGAGAGAGGAGAGATGACAGAGAGAGAAGAAGCAGACAGGCAGGGCAAAGAGGAGAAAAGTCTTTCCTCTAATCGAAGGAAAGATTCCTCGGTAGATTTATCTTTACATTTTTTGAAACGCAAATACCATTTTTTTTCTTTCGAGACGATAAACACACACTTTTCAAAAATCCTTTCTAACTGTCTTTAATTTCACTTTCGCGGAGCTTCTCTCGCGATTTCCGTTTTTATTTTTCATATTTCTTTTTAAATTATGTTCCTTTTATCATTATTTCCTTTATTATCATCTAATGTTTATATTTCAATTCATAACTACATTTCCCAATTCTTATTCCTATGATTTACCTCTACCATCATTATCATTATCACCATTATCATTTTCTCATTGCTTTCCATTACTCTATATTAAAAAAAAAAAAAAATAAAAAAAAAAATATCCTCACTTCTTATTTTCCTTCGTACTTATTATAGTCTACCCCCATCCCCACCCCATCCTTATATCCCCCCCTCCCTCCACCCCCCCCCCTAACACACTACCATCTTTCCTCCTCAAAGACTTTGTAGAAAGAGTTTTAAATTTTGTTTGAGAATCTGAGCATTACTGTTATGATAGGGTCTTCCGCTCGAGACCCAAACTTGCTAGATGAGTTAGTCTTGGGGCTTAAATGGGGGGAGGGGGAGGATGGGGGGGAAATGGGGGGAGGCGGAGAAGGATTAGTGGGGGTAGGATGGTGGGTTCGTATTGGTGAGGGGGGGGGGGATTAGTGGGGTAGTGGGGGCGGTATTGGGAGGGAATGGAGGCAGGTAGGTAATGGTGGGCGAGGATGTGGGAGGGGCAATGTGGGGAAGATTGGGGAGAAGCAAAGGGGAGATTAGTGGGGTAGGATGTGTGCGGAGGATTGGGGAAGGGCGATTGCATGGGAGGATTGGAAGAAAGGGCGATTGGGTGGAGGAGGATAGGGGAGAGGGCAACAGGGGAAGGGTTGGATGGTGGAAGGACTAGGGAGAGGGCGATGGTGGGGGAGGGGAGATTGGTAAAGGAAGGATTGGCAAAAAGGCGATGGGGGAGGAGGAGGAGAAGAGAGAAACAGATGGAGAGAGGAGAGAAGAGAGAAGACAGATGGAGAGGAAGGAGAGAAGAGAGAAAACGAGGGGAAGGAGGAGAAGAGAGGAGACAGATGGAGGAGGAGAAGAGAGAGAAAAGGATGGGGAGGAGGAGGAGTGGGGAAAAGACGATGGAAGAGGAGGAGGAGGAGAAGAGAGAAGACAGATGAGGAGAGGAGAAGAGAGAAGACAGATGGAGGAGGAGGAGAGGAAAAGACAGAGATGGGGAGGATGGAGAGGAGGAGGAGAGAGAGAAAGACAGATGGAGGAGGCAGAGGAGTGGGGAAAAGCGATGGAGGAGGAGGAGGAGAAAGAGAAGACAGATGGAGAGGAGGATGGGGAAACGATGGAGGAGGAGGAGGAGAAGAGAGAAGCCAGATGGAGGAGGAGGAGGAGTGGGGAAAAGGCGATGGAGGAGGAGGAGGAGAAGAGAGAAGACAGATGGAGGAGGAGGAGGAGAAGAGAGAAGACAGATGGAGGAGGAGGAGGAGTGGGGAAAAGGATGGAGGAGGAGGAGAAGAGACAGCAGAGAGGAGGAGAGAGTGGGGAAAGCGATGAGGAGGAGGAGGAAAAGAGAGAAAGACAGATGGAGGAGGAGGAGGAGGGAGATGGAGAAGGAGAAGAGAAAACAGATGGAGGAGGAGGAGAGGGGAAAGGCGATGGAGGAGGAGGAGGAGAAGAAGATGGAGAGGAGGAGGAGAAGAGAGAAGACAGTGAAGAGGAGGAGAAGAGAGAAGACAGATTGAGGAGAGAGAGAGAGTGGAGGAGGAGGAGGAGTGGGGAAGGAAGAGGTGAGGCGTGTTTGTCTACATACCCTCTCAGGAGGCGAAGAGGAACCTCGCCATTACACCAATTACTCCTTGCCTCGCTAGGAAATGGCTCTGGGTTTTGCTCTTACTTTAGGTGAGTGAACTTTTTA
>NW_020870757.1:85662-88162 GCF_003789085.1 Penaeus vannamei | reverse complement strand
ATAATAATAATGATAATAAAAAAATCAACAATAATAATAATAATATTAACGATAATGATAATATTAACAACAACAATAATAATAATAATGAAAATCAAATTTAAGATAACAGTAGTAATAACAAAAGAATCAATTCTGATAATGTAAATGATGATAACAATAATAACAACAATGTTAATAATAATAATAATAATAATAATAATAATAATAATAATTATGATAATGATAATAATAATAATAATAACAATGATAACAATAATAGTAATGCTATTATTATTATTATTGTTATCATTATTATTATCATTATTATTATTATTATTATTATGAAAATAATCATAATAAAAATAATGATAACAATAATAATAATAACAAATGATATATATTGAGGATGATAGTGACGGTGACTATAACAATAAAACACAAAGCTACGTTAATAATAATGATTACAATAACAATAATGATGATGATGATGATGATGATGATGATGATGATGATGATTGATGATGATGATGATGATGATGATGATGATGATGATGATGATGATGATGATGATGATGATGATGATGATGATGATGATGATGATAATAATGCTAATAATAATAATAATAATGCTAATAAAATAATAATAATAATGATAATTAATAATAATAATGATTAATAATAATGAAATAATAATATAATTAATAGAAAAATAATGATAATAATAATAGTAATATAATTCATAATAATGATGATAATAATGATAATAATGATAATGCTAATAATAAAATAATGATAAAAATAGTAATATCATTTGTAATAATAATAATAATGATAGTAATAATGATAACGATGATGATAATGATAAATACAATAACAGTTAAAATAGCAACAATAATTGTAATAATATTAACAATAACAATAACATCCATTGCGAAGATTATGATAATAGAGATACTATTAATACTACAGCTAATTGTAATTGTAATGATAGCAATGGTAACAATAATGATAATAATGACAGTGATGGCAAAAGTAGTAATAATGATGTGTAATGATAATGATAATGACGATGAAAAAGGTATTGAAATAATAATAACATCAATAATACAAGCATCTAAAACAGCATTAATACCGAAAGATAAACAAAAGAAGAATGATAATAATATCATGAGGATAATGGAAATGGGATGATGAAAATAACAGAAATAATAATGAATGTGATGATAAAGGCAATACCAAATGGCTACGTAATTGATGCTCATTACTATAAACTTGATAATCATCATTTCTACTATTATACTACCTTGATAAATGTACTCCTTTTGTGTACAGTATACAGCATCTTGCTATCACTCTCATTATTGTTTTATAGCCACCCAGATTGCTGCCGCTGTGAGGGAAATTCAAATTATCGTTACTTTTTATTCTCCTATTAAAGGTACCTTTAATTTTTGCCTTTAATAATGGCCCCACGTCACGTTTCTGTTTCATGAAGCGAAAATCGAACTCAGTCTAGATGCATGAACCGATCCAAGAAAATTATATTAAATCAATGGGAACCTAAGTACATCTCTCTCTCCTTTTTCTCCCCTATCTGCCGCATGGCTGTCTGTAATCTCTCTCTCTACTCTTTATCATCTCTCTTTCTCTCTCTCTCTGCTAACTCTCTCTCTCTCTCTCTCTCTCTCTCTCTCTCTCTCTCTCTCTGTCTCTCTGTCTCTCTCTCTCTCTCTCTCTCTCTCTCTCTCTCTCATGCTCTCTCTCTTACTCTCTCTCCTTCCTCCCCCCCCTTCCTTTGTCCGTCTGTCTGTCTTCTGTCTGCTCTCTCTCTCTCTCTCTCTCTCTCTCTCTCTTCTCTCTCTCCTCTCTCTCTCTCTCTCTCTCTCTCTCTCTCTCTCTCTCAGTCTCTCTCATCTCTCTCTCTCTCTCTCTCTCTCTTCTCTCTCTCTCTCTCTCTCTCTCCATCTATCTATCTTCACCTTTCTCTCTCTCTCTCAACCTTCCCTTTACTCATTATTTACATATTTCGGCTTGCAAACACCGAGAGCTACAGGAGAACCTCTCCTCTCCGTCCCGATGCCGGCGCACTCTGCTCCCCATCGACCGAGGCTCCATTGAGATAATTTAAACATCATTTGTTATTCAAATTCATCAGCAATCGAGCCCTCTAATCGACAGTCAAGCAGAGCCTTAGCCTCGGCGCCTCTCCTCTTTAAGTAAGACATCAATAACTGGGGGTTTTCCCTCCCTCTCCTCTCTCTCTTTTTTTTCTCCTTTTTCTCTATTCTTGCGTATTTGTCCGCTTGAGTTTTTTTTTTTTAATTCTTTCCTTTCTTATTCAGAAAGTGTAATGCGTGTGAATGCGTTTCTGTGAGGAGTGTGGGATCAATGGCATTTTTTTCGTTTGTTTATGGAATGTCATTAAGGTGTATCGGTTGTCTGCGGTTATGGTCGTGCGCAGATACATCCATGCGTACACAGGTACACACATGTACGAACAGACATATGTAGACATGTC
>NW_020870757.1:70662-75662 GCF_003789085.1 Penaeus vannamei | reverse complement strand
GAATCGATCTCTCTCGAGATTGCAGAACAACGGCGTGAGTTGCTAGTTTTTCCTTTCCTCTGAAATTGGAAGAACTATAAGTTATTGCTCTAGAGTATATCTATTTCTACTCTCTCTCTCTCTCGTTCGTCATGATTCGTCTTTATTGCAAGATAACGCAAGCAGTTATCTTATCCTTCTATGTTGGTTCTATTAGGAATATGATCACCAGTAATAAGAGATTGCTCTTAACGTAAGTAATGCCCGGAAAGTGGGATCATAGATCAATTGGCATCTGAATGGAGTAATATATAGTAAGCGACTGGGAGAATAACCGGAAAGATGGAAGCAATATTTAAAGAGTAGAGTAGACGATTTTTGAGGAGCGCGAGGGAAGGAATATGGAGTAGGGTAAGTGGAGAAGGAGAGGGAGAGAGAGGGAGATGTCGTCGGATAGGGAGGGAGGACATCCATGAAGAGAATTATCAGAATGCAATACATGGTAGCAGGAGGAATGATGTGGGCATGCGGAGGCTGAGCGGATAGGACGACTCAAATAGAGAGGAGCTGAAAGATGAGTAGTAGCAATGATCAAGCAGAGATCGACCGCATTGATGTAGTGAATTGCCATAGAGAGAGAGAGAGAGAGGAAAAGTAAAGATGAGAATAAGAGATGAGGAAATGAAGAAGGGAGAGTATCGAAGATAGAAGAGAGAGAGGTTAGAGAGAGGATGAGGAGGTATAACTTATGAAAGAGAGTAATGACAGATGACGAGGGATGGCATATGTATCGAAGATTAAGTAATAGACTAAGTAGAGTAGATGTATGCATGATTATGAGTTAGAGAATAGTGATGTAGTAGTAGAATCATTGACTATGAAGAGTAGACGATCGACGTACAGCTAAGTAATGGAAGCAGAGTCTAAAGCATTAAATTGGAGACTTAGAATGAAGTAGACGAGAATGATGAGAGCACTCTGATAGTGGGGTTCTAATGCATAAGTAGTTCGAAATATGATATCAGCACGAGCATAATCGAATGTCGAAGTACCATATCGATAGAACGGCCAAGTTAGAATGTATTAATAATTGAGAGAGACAGAGTGATAGTTTATCATAGTAAGATGCATCATAGAGTGTATTTAAGTTCTCTCTCCAGAGGTACATTTGGAGAGCGGGTTTGTATTTCATGTCATTGCTGTCTCATATCTTCAATGGGTATACTATAATACTTTTGGTATTATTTTAGTTAATGCAGCTTCATACACAAAGAATCCGGTAAGGTTCCTACAAGATCTATTATCTCCATATCAACTAGAGAGATGCGTATACTTATCACTAAAGTAATTGAGAATAGACGTAGGAGAGATTACAGTAAGAAAGAAGAAGGGATCAAAAAGAATAGCAGGGATGAGAAAGAAATGTGAGGGAAGGTGAGAGTGAATGATAAGAGAGGGAGTGGCGAGGAGGGGGTTTATTGGAATAGGTATTATTGAGATCTGGGATGGGAGTGGTAGAAGGTAGGGTTGGAAGAATCCCTGCCAGCTACACATACAAACTTTCCTCTTCTCTTCTCTCCTCTACTTTCGTTCTACAACCATAACTTACATTCCTCCTAACGCACTTATTTTCCTCTATTCTCTCTCTCTATCCCCTCTCTCTCACATTCACCATGCTTATCCCTCTTCGCATACACACTCTCCGCTTCCTCTACTCCGTCCGGTTTCTCACTCCTAATCACTCCATTCTCACTCCTCTTAATTCATTCAACCCTAATACATGATTATTCAAATTAGTAAAATATAAATAAAGATAATAACTTAAAATGTATATATCCAGAAACAGTATATTTAACAAAAGTTAGAACTATAATCCTAACGATAAACTAATCATATAGATATAATTCGATTAATTCATAGACCACTTTCATGATAATAACTTATATGAATAACAATAATGATGATAATTGGTCTATGGATCTCATCAATGAATGATTTAAATGAAATCATATTTACATAAGTTGAAGAAGCAACTTATAATTTATTAATAGAGAAAGAATAATGCCGATGGTGTTTCTGATTGTAACAGAGGCTCACAAGGTAATAAATAAGTAGGCATTAACAACTAAATAATTATAATATATCAATAAACATAAATAACTAGATCAACAAGATGAAACGCAACGAAAATGAAAACAAAAAGAGAAACGCAAATAGAGATAGAGATAAGCACGCGCTCTTGCCCAAACATGCATTATTCCATACATAAATCAAGCTCCGCAAAGCTGTATCAAGAGCTGTAGAATTCATAGATCTCCGGGTTCTATCTACATAGCGTAGTAGCCAGCACCCCTACCACCGCATTCTCCTCGAACTTTATTCGATTCAATCTCTCAAGCAAGAAAACCGTAAAAATAAAACATTAAAACTACTTGCTTCGTACTCTCTCCTGTCACCCCCTCCTTACCAACCTCCCTTCTCTCCCTTTCGACCCTCACTCTCCTAACCCTTTCTCACCACCCACTCTCCCTGACCCTACTCCTACCCTCCCAATCTCTCTTCCTCCCTTCTCTGACCCCCCGTCCTTCAACCCGTACCTCTCTCCTGCATCCCCCTTCCCATAACCCCTACCCCTCCTCCTCATCTCTTCTACTTGACCCCTCCTAGACCTCACTCCCCTCTCTTCCACTCGACCTCCATCCATCCTACGCACTCTCCTCCTCTCTCCCTTCTCGATCTCACCCATCCTAATCCTACACTCCTCCTCTCAATACCTCTCGACTCCTCCTCTTCCTTAATACAATATCACCCCTCCCTCTTCCTTATCCGGTGATCCTCCCCCTTCCTAACCCTACCCCTCCTCCCTGCTCTCCCTCCTAATTCCCCGTCCCCCCCACCCCATCGCAAACCTCTCATCACGACTATTTACCATTTTTTCCCTTTGTTACTCATTTCCCCTTAAATCGTATTTGCTAACTCTTCCTCAATGGACGGAACGATTAGCCTCCACCCATTGTTTACCTTCGGGCGTGTCCAGGAATCATTTGTCGTTGTTTTTTTTTTTTTTTTTTTTTTTTTTTTTTTTTTTGTATTTTTTATTTATTTATTTATTTATTTATTTTCTTTTTTTTTTTTTTTTTTTTGGGGGGGGGGGTTCTTGTTGTTTCCCTCCATTACGTTGGTGGTCCTCGTGAAATTAATCTAAACACTCTACATTAATCTGCATTTATTTCTCTATTTAGACACGAGAAGTCATTACTGTGGCTCTTGCCTTGCCTCGATTTTTCCCAGACCTCTGTCAGACACAATACACCCCTGTCTATTAACCTCTATGGGTTTCCCCTTACCACTCCTCACCCACTTTCCTTTCCATTTCGCTCCTCTGTCACCCTGTATATGCTTCGGTACCAACCTGCTGCTCCTTCCATTTACCTTTTCCGTCGCTGTACTCTCCCTTCTCTCTATTTACACTTCTTTCCTTTTTCCCCTCTTACACTTCTCTCTCTTCTTTCTCCCACTCTTAACTTCTCTCTCTTCTCCTCTCTTACACTTCTTCTCTTCTTCTCCGCTCCCTTTTAGCCTCTTACACTTCCTTCCCTCCTCCTACACATACAAACATTTCCCCTCTCTCTCCTCACACCTCCCTTTTCCCCTAACGCACTTTTTCCCCCTCGCACCCCGCTTCCTCCTCCCCTCACACTCCGCTTCCTCTTCAACACCCCTCTCCCCTCTCCCCTAACACTCTTTTCCCCTCTCTCCTCACACCCTCTCTCCCCCTCACCCTCACCACCTCTCCCCTCCCCGCCCCCCTCCCCTCAGAGAGTACCTCCTAGTGGCTCTATCTAAGCAAGTCTCCCTTAAGGATATTATCTGGAGGTATCAAAGGGAATAGGTAAAATTATCTAACGAAAATGGAGGAGGAGAAGACGAGAGGTTGCCACATCTGTAGGCTGTATTGAGGCTCTACTTGTTTCTGCTCCACGTGGATGCTGTCAACTCCCATATGAACGATAGGCTTAGAATTTATGAATTTGTTGTTGTTGTTGTTTGAGGTATTTGTCTGTTTATTTGGCCATTTGATTATTCAGTATTTTATCTGTTGGTGTGTGTTTCTCTTCTTCTCTTGCCTCGTTTTATTTAATGTTCTTTCTTCGTTTTAAGATAGAAAGTAGATATGGAGTATTTCAGAAACGACCCCCAAAAAACAAACTCATAAGAAAAAAAATGAAGCGAACCAGCATTAAAAAAAACCTTATAAACCAATTCATTTTTTTTCAATTCTCTCTTTTCAATGTCTTTTCTTTCCTCCTCCCAAGACAAGCCGAGGCGATGGCTTCAACTGGATAAAATCGATATCAACTGCCTAACCAAAGAGAAAACCATTCAGTCAATATCCTGTCTTTGTGATCTCGAACCCGGCATAGCATCACGAAATTCAACGCCGGTAGACTATCTTATTAGAAGGGTCAAAATTATCCAACATTCTGGCAACGTATATTTAGCTCAAGGCAGTAACAATATTGAATGTGGAAGATGGAGTAGGGGGAGAAGGGGGGGTAGGGGGAGTAGGGGGAGAAGGGGGAGTAGGGGGAGAGGGGGGTGGAGAGAGAAGGGACGGGAGACGGGAGAGGGGTGGGGGGGGCAAAGAGGGTGGGGAGAGGGAGTGAAGAGAGAGGGATGGGAATGAGAGTGGCGATGGGGGAAAGAGAGGGTGGGAGGAGGAAAGAGAGGCGGAGAGGAGGAGAAGAAGGAGGAGGAGAGGAGAGGAGAAGAAGAAGAAGAAGTGAGGATAGAGAACAATAAGAGGAAAAGACGACGAAGGGGGGACGGGGGAAAAGGTGAAGAGAGAGAGAGAGAAAGACCAGGAGAGAGAGAGAGAGAGAGAGAGAGAGAGAGAGAGAGGAGTGAGGAGAGAGAGAGAGAGAGAGAGAGAGAGAGAGAGAGAGAGAGAGAGAGAGAGAGAGAGAGAGAGAAGAGAGAGAGAGAGAGAGAGAGAAAGAAAAAAACGAGAAGCAAAGAGA
>NW_020870757.1:55662-65662 GCF_003789085.1 Penaeus vannamei | reverse complement strand
GATGGAGGTCGGTATGGGGGATGAGGAGCCCGAGGAGCTAGAGGGGGAGCCCATGAGGAGAAGCGCGCGTGGGCGAGGAGAGGCAAGTTGATGCCTTGCGGGCGCGGCACGAGAGCAGCTAATGTGTGAGTGACGGCTCCTGACGCGAGAGACGAAGGGCAGAGACTGTCTGAGGTCTCTTTGATTAAAAGGTCGAAGGGGTGTCATGTCTGTACCTTCCGTCCGCTCATAAGGGGATTGGAGAGTTGTGGGCCCGACGCGGCGGAGGAATAGATAGAGAGCACCCTGGTGGTGCGAGTGAAGCACAGGGTCGGAGAGCAGCGATAAGTGAGGCGAGGTTTGCGGATGACGTGGGGAGTGAGTAGGTGGGGAGAAGAGAGAGTGGAGGGGAAGGAGAGGAGAGGTGGGGCCGGACGTTGGGGCAGGGCGAGGGAGAGAAGTGGAGGTAGGGGTAGGAGAGAGAGGGTGTGGGATGGGGTGCAGGATTTAGAGATGGTGGAGGGCAGGCCGACCGCGCCACTGAGAGATGGTGCGGCGAGGCGGTGGAGAGACTAGGATCTTTCCGGCCTCGTGGGAAAAGTGGGCGGCGGGACGGAGACGACGACCGCGTCGCCCCCGAGGGTATCGCCGAGAAGAATGTTGCGCGGGGCTAGGGGGAGAGCCGCACCAGAGAATGTAATGGAGAATAGGGAAGAGAGAGGATGGTAGGGGAGAAGATGGCATGGGGAGGTAATGTGGAGGGAGAAGAGGTGGGGAAGAGATCGAGAGGGTAGGAGAGTGTAGGGAGGACCACTCCAACGGCGGCCCCACTGGGGAGGAGGGCCCGAACCTAAAGGGAGAAGGAAATGGCAAAAGGAGTGAGAGGCAGGCCCTGTGGTGGAACTGTGTAATGGTTATAGGAAGGACGATCACCGCGCCAACATTAGAGCGAGCGAGATGAGAAGCATGATGATGAGGGAAAGGAATGAAGCCGAAGGGAGGAGACAAAGGGGACGGTGGATAAGAGCGGTGAAAGTAGTTAGGGGAGAGTGCGGCCGGAGGAACATTACTGAGGTGAGGGGAAAAAGAGAGGAGAAGTAAGGGAGGGCAAGACGAGGAAAGGGAAAGGATAGAATAATAAGGGAATGTGAAGCCAAAAGGGAAGGGAGAAGGGAGAAATATCGAGAATGGAAGAGAAAAAGAAAGCACCTGCCGCGTCTGAACGGGAAAGAGATAACGAAAGTCTCTGTCAGGAGACGCGGCGAGTGAACCTAAGAAAGCCCTAGACCTGCTCGAGCACAGGGCATTGAGGCTAACCGTAGCTCGCAGCCCACCCAAGCGGATAAAGGGGCAGCTATTGACTGATTGTGATTGCGACCGATAACAAAAAAATGTGCACCTGATCGAGGAAGGAGCGAATGGCAGAGGTGAAGAGGTACCCGAGAATGGGGAAAGAGGAATGCGAACGATCCGGCATAGAGATTAAGATGCAGGTGTGAGGAGGGATCGGGAGGGGTCCGTGATATATCCGGCGCCAACTGGAAATAGATTAGATATATGAACAGGCCCCACTCGAAACGCAAAAGGTCCTATTAAAAGAAAGGGAACGGAAAAAAATATAAAAAAAGGGCCCGGCACCCATCTCTAACAGAGAGGCATGTGTAAAGAGAATGCTAAAGAAAGGGTAAAGGGAGACTGGGAATGAAGCGAGAAACCAAAAAAGAAATTAAAATCATAATCGCCTAATCAGAAAAAGCAAAGCGGAAAAAACCAATACATAAACAAAGAAAGAAACAAAGAACACAAAAAGAGAGAAAAAAGCAGAAATAAAAAAAAACAATGTACCACACCAAAACGCATGCAAACGCAAGGACCAACCAGACGCCTTAAACACAAACCTACACACAACCCAAGAACGTACTTCGTTAAACCACGACAACGGGGGGACAGGGAAGACCTCTCCCTCCTCCCCCCGACTTCGCGCCCCCGCGGGCACGCGTGATCCTCCTCCCCCTTTCTTGGCTTCCTGCCCCCCACCCTTCCTCCCTACCTCTGTCCTTCCCAAGGTAGAACACTTAGGAATATCTCGCGGCCCCACCCCAAACCCCACCATCAAAACTCCCCTCCGGACCTCGCGGGTGTTATTTTCATTTCCCCAGCCCAGAACAAGAATAAGATTCGCAACCTGAGAGTCTAAGCCCAATTGTGAAGGCGGGCGTTGCATGAAATACGAAAACTCTTAGCGGCTGTTGCAATCCTCCTGCAGGATATATCAGTCACACGTGTGGCCTGCCTTGTATGAGTTTTTTTTTTATTATTGTTATTATATTGATATTGTTGGTGTTGTTGGTGTTTGTATTGTTGGTTTGCTATTATTTTTATTTTCAGTGTTATTTTATTATTATTATTATTATTACTATTATTATTATTATTATTATTATTATTATTATTATTATTATTATTAGTGTTTTATTATTATTATATTACTACTACTATTTTATGATATTATCATTATCATTGTTATCATTTACTATTATTATCATTATTATTGTTGTTGTTGTTATCATTATATCATTATCATAATTTATCATTATTGTTATTTATCATCATCATATTACCATTATTATCATCATCATCATCTATGATTTTATTCATTGCATACGTCACTATTATGATTTTCATTTCTGTTATACTGTCACTATTATGATTATCATCATGATTATGATCACTATCATCATCCTCATTTTGTCATTACTATCATCACTTTGCAGATGACGATGATTATTAACTCTTCATTAGTAGCAGTATCACTATTATGTTCCGTAAATATGCTATTTCAAAAGAACAGTATCGAATGACATTGAACGATCATTTAGAAATTCTTAGAAATTCCAGAGAAAGAATATGATTAGATTTTGCAAAGCTTTACCTTAATCAACTATTTTTTTATATACTTATTTTCCATCTGCTAGGATAAGCTATCTAAAACAGGTGCTATAAGAGGAATATATTTTTTTTTTCAATTTAGGTGATTTTTTTTCTCTCAAATTTTACTTTGGCTTTTTTTCCTTACATGGTACTTAAAGTTCAGAAGTTTTAATCATAAGAAGAGCAGAGAGTTTAGCAATAAATGAAGGAAGGGGGGAACTAAACTTATACGAACAAAAGAGAGAGAGAGAGAGAGAGAGAGAGAGAGAGAGAGAGAAGAGAGAGAGAGCAGAGAGAGAAGAGAGAGAGAGAGAGAGAGAGAGAAGAGAGAGAGAGAAGAATAAAAAAAAATAAAGAGAATCAATAATAAAAGGCACACGCACTATCAAGCGTGTTCTAGTATTATCTGTAGCAGGTAAGACAGGAAATTGAAGATGCCAAAATATAGAAATTCAATCCCAATCACCCCCACTCCCCCCGGGGAAATCCTCTCATCTACCCCCTCCCCCAACACACACTCCCCCCTCCCCCCTCTCTCCTACTCCCTTTCCTTAACTTCCGCCTTTTCGTAGATGTAGATACATGTGTATGTGTGTTTTTTGCGTGCGTGTTGTGCGTTGTGTGTGTGTGTGTGTGTGTGTGTGTGTGTGTGTGTGTGTGTGTGTTGTGTGTGTGTGTGTGTGTGTGTGTGTGTGTGTGTGTGTGTGTGTGTTTGTGCGTGTATGTGTGTGTACGAAGAAGAAGAAGAAGAAGTGAGAGAGAGAGCATGAGAGAGAAGAGAGGAGAGAGAGAGAGAGAGAGAGAGAGAGAGAGAGAGAGAGAGAGAGAGAGAGAGAGAGAGAGAGAGAGAGAGAGAGAGAGAGAGGAGAGAGAGACAGACAGACAGACAGAGACAGAGAGAGAGAGAGAGAGAGAGAAAGAGAGAGAGGGAAAAGAGCGAGCGAGAGCGAGCGAGAGAGAGAGAGAGAGAGAGAGAGAGAGAGAGAGACAGAGACAGAGAGGAGACAGAGAGAAGAGACAGAGAGAGAGAAAGAGAGGAGAAAGAGAGAGAGGAGGGGGAGGGAAAATCTTGAGATATTCTTATTGCAACACCGTCTCTTGTTGCAAATTTACGATCCGCAGATGTCTGGTGCATCCTCAATGGCGTGGCACTTTCTTCCCTCACGTCGTTATTTCATCCTTCCAGCTGTTCGTTGCATATATTTCTTAAGTGATTTATTTCGTATATACATCTGGATAGATATATACTTATGAACATATTTCTCCACGCATTTAATATACTCTAGACTACCCGAATTAGCACTTTGTTTATTGTTTATTCATAAAATATCTATATAGAAGACACGTACACATGCACTAAATCCCAATTTCACACTCATTGAAATACACTTAATATCTATAGAAAGCATACATGTACGTAAACCCACAAACATAGATGCAAGCCAAGTAACACCCGCACATACGTCAAAAAATATGTGTAAAAGACACTAAATATGACAAACACACACACACACACACACACACACACACACCACACACACACACACACACACACACACACACACACACACACACACACACACACACACACACACACACACACACACACACACACACACACACACACACACACACGCACGCACAAACAATATAGCTGTACAACTCATATACAATTTATCTACAAATACGCACAGACAAACATTATTTATCCACCTATCATAAACATATTTTTCTCGACCCGAGCAATTCGCATGACGAACTGTGATGCCTGCTCTTATTATTGTATAATTTCAATTTCTTTAATGAAGCCAATCCGAGCGTGGGATTCATGGATTCGGAAATTCACATCTAAAAAAATAATGATAATAATTTCGGATGGTTATAACTAATACAAACAAATTTATCTTTCGCATGCCTGGCGGAACTGTCATTGGGACTGGCTGCATGACGAGGGAGACGAACCTCGGGTGTTGACTGGGATGTACTCCCTGATACCCAACCCTAATGGCCCTAAATGATTGTGTCGTTGCAGTTAGTACTGTTACGACTTCACTTGCCCGTGTGGTAGTTCTTCTGCTCTTGTTTCAAATGTTACTGATGTTCCTAGTAGTATTTCTGTCATTACATGCGCTACTAGGACTACTATGGGAGCTGCAGCAAAGACAACAACGGCTTCAGCAATTTTCATCATGTTTAACAACTTTACTACTATCATCACTCTTACTACTGCTACTACTACTACTACAGTCACTACTATCACTGTTACTTCTACTACTGCTACTACTACTTCTACAGTCACTACTACAACTGTTACTTCAACTACCGCTACTACTACTACTACTACTGATACTACTGTTACTGATACTACTAATACTGATACTACTATTACTACTACTGCTGCTACTGATACTAATACTACTACAGCTACTACTACTACTACTACTAATGCTGCTACAGCTATTACTAAACTACTACTACTATTGATACTGATACCACTACTACTAACACTTCTTCCGCTGATGCTACTACTACTACTACTTCATCTACTACTACTATCATCAACACCATTACCATTACTCTTCATACGACGTTTGACAGAATTATCTATCTATCTATCGAATTTTACAAAACCAAAATTTCATTCACATATCCCTCACATTGTCCCTGTTGATATATGATATATGCATAAGCTCACACGTGTTCAAACATGCTCATGAATACATCTCTTAAAAACATATATATTATATATATATATATATATATATATATATATATATATATATATATATATATATATATATATATATATATATATATATATATATCTAGAGAGAGCAACAAAGTGAATATAGAAACAGGGAGAATATACGATAAAGATACAATAAGATATATAAGGGAATGAAAAAGATGACACAAGAGGAAAACATAATAAAGGAACAATAATAAAACATAAAAAAAACGAAAAAAAAAATCAAACACACACACAAAAAAAAAAGACAAGAAGAGAGAACGACCCAAAAGCGGAGAACGAAAAGGAGGCAAGAGAGAACGAGAGAGAGAGAGAGAGAGGACAGAATAAGACGTTCCCCAGGAGGAGGCAAATCCCCTCCATCCTCCAGGTTGTCTGAGGAAGCACAATGGTCTAGGATGAGGGTGCAACAATGGCCACAGGGAATAATTGGCACAAGACTGAAAACCCATTGATTTCAGGCCATGGGGGGAGGGGGAGGGAGAGGGGAGAGGGACGTGGTGAAGGGGAGGGGGTAGGAGGGGGACGGTGAGGGCGAGGGGAAGGGGCGTGGTGAAGGGAGGGGGGAGGAGGGGGACATGGTGAGGGGGAGGAGGATGAGAGGTGGTGAGGAGGGGAAAGGGAGGGAGGGTGACGTGGTGAGGGGAGGAGGAGGAGAGGTGGTGGGAAGGGGGGAAAGGGAGGGGAGGGGGGAGTTTACAGGGTTCGGGAGATGTGGAAGTCATTTGGTAGGGGATGGGAGGGAGGTCGTAAGGGAGAGGGGGGAGGGGTTGAAAGATGGGAGAAGGTGCAGAAGGGAGGTGATGGGAGAGATAATGGGAGGTATCTCTTCCCTTCTTCATTTTTTATTACCCTCTCCCTTTATCTCTTTGTCTTTTCTGCTTTCTTTCTCCCTCATCTCTCTCTCTCTCCTCCTCCCTACCTCCCCTCTCTCTCTATCTCTCTGTCGCTCTCTCTATCTATCTATCTACATATCTCCCTCCCAAGGTTCTCTCTCCATCCTCCTCTCTCTCTCTCTCTCTCTCTCTCTCTCTCTCCTCTCTCTCTCTCTCTCTCTCTCTCTCTCTCTCTCTCTCTCTCTCTCTCTCTCTCTCTCTCTCTCTCCCCTCTCTCTCTCCTCCCCCCCTCCCCCCTCTCTCTTCTCTCCCCCTCTCTCTCTTCCTTCCTCCCCCCTCCTCTCTCTCCCCTCTCTCTCCTCTTCCCCTCCCTCCTCCTCTCTCTCCCTCCCTCCTCCCTCCCCCTCTCCTCTCTCTCCTCTCCTCTCTCTCCCTCCCCTCTCTCTCTCCCCCCCCCCCCCTATCTCTCTCTCTCCCTCCCTCCACCCTCTCTCTCTCCCCTCCCTCCCCCCCTCTCCCTCTCTTTCTCTCTCTCTCCCCCATCTCTCTTTCCGACTCTGGAGAAACACACAGAGAATGTGTAGGGTATGAAGAGGAACTTCTGGGATATTGTGCTTTGTTTTTTGCAGGTAACAGATTTTTTTTTTTTTTTTTTTTTTTTTTTGGCTGCCTGTTTGTTTGTCTGTCTGCCTAGTCTGTCTATCTATATGTCTACTTGCATATTTCTCCCTCCCTCTCTCTCTCTCCATCTATTTTTTCTTCTACCAATCTCAACATTCTCTTTCTTTTCTTTTTCTTTTTCTTTTTTTAGTTTCATTCCACTGAACCCATTCAATAACAACACCTGGAGGAAAAGAACGAGAAGGAATATCAAGAATATCGCAGCTCGATCGAATTAATTAAACCCTAGCTATTGTTGTAAACTATTTTGATTTCCAGCCCTAAAGTCCATTCTCAGGAAGGGTGATCGTCTTAATTAATTTCCTGTTTTTCATCCGACCATAATCTTGTTTCGCTTATCTCGATTCGTTGGTTCTTAAGGGCGGTTCTTAAAAGCGGTCGTTAAAGGCGGTTCTTAAAGGCGGTTCTTAAGGGCGGTTCTTAAGGGCAGTTCTTAAGGGCGGTTCGCGGTTCTTAAGGTTCTTAAAGCGGTCGGAAAGGCGGTTCTTAAAGGCGGTTCTTAAGGGCGGTTCTTAAAAGCGGTTCTTAAAGGCGGTTCTAAAAGCGGTTCTTAAAGGCGGTTCTAAAAGCGGTTCTTAAAAGCGGTTCTTAAAGGCAGTTCTTAAAGGGGTTTTTAAAGCGGTTCTTAAGGGCGGTTCTTAAAGGCGGTTCTTAAAGGCGGTTCTTAAGGGCGGTTCTCAAAAGCGGTCGTTAAAGGCGGTTCTTAAGGGCGGTCGTTAAAGGCGGCTCTTAATGGCGGTTCATAAAGGCGGTTTTTGATTAGTGATTGACTGAAGATCTAAGAAAAAAGCTGTTTAGGAGGCTGACTGCAATGAGTATCGATCGAGTATGGTCATTGGGGTATTATTATTTTTTTTTTTTTTGTCTTCTTTTTCTTTGTTATTTTGGGTTATTCTTTTGCTTCTTCTTTTACTTCGTCTGGTTCTTTTTTCTACTTATTCTTTTATTACTTCTACTTCCTCTACTTCTTCTTATTATTATTCTTTTTCTTCTCTTTCTACTTCATCTTCCATTACTCCTACTTCTTTTTTCATCTTTTTGTTCTTCTTCTACTTCTTCTTTTTCTTCACCTTTTACTTCTTTTCCACCCTTTTCTTTTTTCAACTTCTCCCTCTTCTTTTTAGTTTTGGGTTGCTTTCATTACTTGAAAAAAAAAAGAAATAATGAAAGATAAAACCTTCATACCCGAACCAGCACCACAGAATGCATTTTCCTGTGTTCGTTAAAGTGTTAAGCCTGTCTATTTTCCTATTCATTTGTACATTTGTCCGTTTGTTTATTTGGCAGCATGTACATACGCGTATCTAAGCATTTACTGAAATATGTGCAATATTCACATACACACACATAGGGATGTATGTATTCATATGTGTGTGTACATGCAAGAGCAGTCCCGATAGGCAGACTGCAACTTATTAAGGTTCATATATGCCAGCTAATAACCCCCTGTTTCATCAATAATCTCTCAGTATTTAATATTTCACAGCGGATAAAGTGTTCTATATATCAATCATTTCTAGGCTAAGCGACGTTGCGCTGACAAATTGCAAAGTGAAATTGGACGTCAAATATTGCAAAGCTGCAATCTCTCTCTTTTTATGCGGGGGAAATATATATATATATATATACATATACGTTTATATATATATACACACCCACCCACACAGAATATACGTATATCCATATATCCATCTGTCTGTATATTTAGCCTCTCATGTTCGTTCTAAAATATATTATTGCACTCGCTTCAATAATTTTTTTTTTTCCAGAGGGGGCCTAGCAATATGGTGCAAGAAAATGGTTTTGGTTTTGATATTCTTCGGCTAAATTTCGGTTCCAATTCGAGTGCTGTTCTTTAGATGGTATTAGAGTCCTGAAGCGGCGTGCAGAGATGATGTTTATTCATGTCGGGATGGATGTTTGTATAGAGTTGGTACGGGTGGATGGATGGATGAATTGGTGAGTGAGTGGATGGATGGATGGATGGGTGGGTGGATGGATGGATGGATGGATGGAGGGAGAGGAGGGAGGGTGAGAGGGAGGGGGGAGGGATAGATAGATGGATATATATATATATATATATATATATATATATATATATATATATATATATATATATATAGATATATATATGTATATATATATATATATATATATATATATATATATATATATGATAGATAGATAGATAGATAGATAGATAGATAGATAGATAGATAGATAGATAGATAGATAGATAGAGATAGATAGATAGATAGATAGATAGATAGATAGATAGATAGATAGATAGATAGATGAATGAATGGATAAATAGAACGATAGATGAATGAATGGATGGATAGATAGATAGATAAACAGACAGCTAAATAGATAGATGAATGGATAGATAGTTAGATGAATGGATAGATAGATAGATGAATGATAGATAGATGACAGATAGACAGATAGACAGACAGATAGATAGATAAATGAATGAATGGATGGATAGATAGATAGATAGATGAACATATAAATAGATGGATGGATGGGCCGATGGACGGATGTAGGTAGGTAGATCCGTAAGTATTTAGATGTATACCTACAGAATATAGGTACAACAGCGCTATACATCTATCACAATAAAACAGATTTGAAACTGTCAGATGCAGGCATGTCTATTCAATATATTTTTTTTCTCTCTCTCTAACCCTTGTCTCGACTTTTCATCATTTTTCATTCAATCCTTCTCTACCCTTCTCCTTCCTATCACTCTTTTTAATAACCTGTTACGTAGCGTTATCTTTTACTGCCCATCCCCAAGTCTTTTACTGGTTGTTCTTGCTTTCCA
>NW_020870757.1:48162-50662 GCF_003789085.1 Penaeus vannamei | reverse complement strand
ACAAACACACAAGATACATACATAAAAAATAAAACGAATCACACGAGCCAATAAATACATACATAACTTTTCCTTCCGAAAATGAGCCTCAGACCTAACTTTCTCTCGCTTGTACTGGGTCTTTTGACAACACTTTCCAAGATTTTATCCAGAATGATGCCTCTTCTTCAAGGAAATATTTGGTTGACTTGAGCCTCAGTGGCGAATCTTCTCTCTCTTCTTGTGTGGTGGTTCTTCTATTCTTCTTCTTCTTCTTCTTTTTCTTCTTTTCCTTTCTTCGTTTTTATTTGTTGTTGCTTGTTTACTTAGTTTTCCGAGTTCTTCTTAGATGTTTGTATTAGTTTAGATTTTTTTTTTTTTTAGCTTTTATTCTATGTCATTTTCACAGCTTCTTTTCTCTGCGTCTTCTTTCTTTTTCTCCTTCTTCATCTTCCTTTGTTGTTATTTCCATTATCCCAAAAATCCTCCTAAACTTCCGACATTCTTCTTATCTTCTTATCTAAATCATTATTTCATTTGTTTATCCCAAAAATCGTTCAGAACTCTCAACATTCTTTTTATCTTCTTACTTAGATCATTATTTCATCTATTTGTCTTTGATTTATCATAAACTGCTTCTTTCTCTTCGTACATATACACATCTTTATACTGAATACAGGAAGCATGAACGTATATGATCAAATCCTTGTCCGAAGAAAAATAAAATCCTTTGACCGAAAATTATATGTTAATGGTATATGTGGCGTTGCATAATGCAGGCGAGATACGTAAAAATAATGGGGAATTAATATCAAATTGATATGAAAAATGAATTAATATGGAAATTAATATTTGAATGCGATATAGACGCTCGAGAGATTATTGAATATATATCGCTGGGAAGTATGCGTAAAATATTAAGGATTATAATGATGGTGATAATAATGTTGATAAGAATATCGATAACGGTGATAATGATGAAAATAAAACTAATTATGATGGTGACGATGATTATGTCACTACTAATGGTCATGATAATAAAGACATGAGTCATAACAATAATGATAATGGAAAAAGAGTATCAATAATGTTGATGGTGATAAAAACAATGATGATCATAATAATGATGATAAAGATGATGAGTATTATATAAAAAAAAACAGTGGCAGCAATGATAATGATGATGACAATAATGGCAATGATAAGCAGAGTAATGAAAATATTGATAACGATAATAGTTTTACTAATAATGATAATAATGATGATAGTAACAATAACATTAATAATAATAAAAGTAACAATAATGATAATAATAATAATAATAATAATAATAATATTATTAATAATAATGATAATAATGATAATAATAATAATAATAATAATAGTATTGATGATGATAATGATAATGATAAAAAATACAGTTATACTAATAGCAATAATAACTTTAACAACAATAGTTATAACAGAGATGCAAAGAAAAAAAACATTAGTGATAATAATGATGATAAAAATGCAACAATGACATCGTACTATTCTTTTAATTATGACAATAAGAAAAAAGAATAAAAACTAAAATGAATAAAAAATGAACAAGGAAAATAAGAAAAAAAATAGCAAAGAAAATGAGCATGAGTTAAACTGCGATGACGCAACCCCCCCCCCCCCCCAACCCTTCCTCCAGGCTGTGTCAGGCTCCAACCTCTCCATCGAGTCAAGGGCGATTTTAACTCACAACATTGACTTCTTATCCTCGAGGTCCTACTCGACCCCCCCCCCTCTCTCCCCTTGTCGGTCTCCCTCTCCCCCTCTAACACTCCATTCCTTCCTCTCACTTGACAGTTTCCTATTCCCTTTTCTCACTCATTTTTTCTCCCTTTGGCTTATTCTTATCTTTTATCTATCGCTTCTCCATCTATCTATTTCGCTTAGTATCTTTTCGTCCTTCTTCCTCTGTTTTCGTCTTTTTGCTAGTTCCTTGTTCACTTGTTCTCCCTTTCCCCCCTTTCTATTATTTTCCTCCAAGCCTATCTCTTCCTTCCTTTTCGTCTCTCGTTCTCTGTGTTCGTCTTTTTGCTAGTTCCTCGTTCACTTATTTCCCTCTTTCCCTTTCTTTCATTTTCCTCCAAGCCTATCTCTTCCTTTCTTTTCGTCTCTCGTTCTCTGTTTTCGTCTTTTTGCTAGTTCCTTGTTCGTTTGTTCACCCCTTTCTTTCATTTTTCCCCTGACCCTGTCTCTTCCTTCCTTTTCGTCTCTCTGCCTCTGTTTTCGTCTTTTTGTTAGTTCCTCTTTCACTTATTTACACCTTCCCCTTTCTTTCATTTTCCTCCAACCCTGTCTCTTCCTTCCTTTTCGTCTCTTCCTCTGTTTTCGTCTCTTTGCTAGTTCCTCGTTGACTTATTCACCTCTTTCCCTTTCCTCTGATCCCATCTCTTCCCGTCACCTCCTCACCCCCCCCCCACTTTCCTCTCTCACCCTTCACCTTTTCGCTACTCCCTACCTCTCCTTTCTCCCCTCTCCTTCC
>NW_020870757.1:23162-30662 GCF_003789085.1 Penaeus vannamei | reverse complement strand
CACAGAGTAGGGGAGGGGGGGGGGCGGAGATGGGTATAGGCACGGCTAGCAACTATCGCACGTCGACCCCCCCCCCCAAGAACCACCGCCCACCCACCCCCTCTCCACCTCTATTGGTCGCCAATGTTTACCGTCGGCGCCATTTGCAATTCAATCATTCATTTGTTTTCGTTTGAACTGTGTCATCTCGACTGAGTCACGGGTGGGGGATAGGGATGGGGATGGGGAGGGGGAGGGGGGGATTGAGAGAGGGAAAAAGAGGAGGAAAAGAGGCGTGATGGGATTATGAGCCTTATGATCGTCGTGGTGTAAGGTCGTTTTTTTTTCCTGCTTCTTTACGGGTATTTAGAAGGCTTGTACATGAGGGGATAGAGGGGTAGGGAGGAGGGGAGAGGGGAGGGGAGAGAGAGGAAGGGAGGCGAGAGGGGGAGGGGAGAGAGAGAAGGGAGGAGAGAGAGGAAGGGAGGGAGAGAGAGGAAGGGAGGGGAGAGGGGGGAATGGAGGGAGGGGAGAGAGAGGAAGGGAGGGAGAGGGGGGATGGAAGGGAGGGGAGAGAGAGGAAGGGAGGGAGAGAGAGGAAGGGAGGGAGAGGGGCGCAGATAGGAACAGGCTGCATTAATATTTAAGAGCTAGTGTTAAAAAAAAGATCTAGAGAGAGTGTGGGGGAGAAAAGGTTATAGTATATTTTTATATTGACTCAGCGTGTGTGTGTGTGTGTGTGTGTGTGTGTGTGCGTGTGTGTGTGTGTGTGTGTGTGTGTGTGTGTGTGTTAGTGTGTGTGTGTTTGTGTATGTGTGTTTGTGTGTGTGTGTGTTTGTTTGTGTATGTGTGTGTGTCCGTGTTTTTGTCTGTGTACATATGCATTTATACATTCCCAATGATCGGAGAATTACAATAACAGAAGAGAATAGAGACCTGGTACCTCCCCCCCTCCCCCTTTATAAAAAAAAGACCCCCACCCATCCACCCCCCCCCCCACCCCCACCAAAAAAAGAAATACCTGTCCTCAAAATCTAAATAGAATTGTTCCTCAAAAAAAAAACTTCTCCCCCCCTCTTCCCCCTCCCCCACCCCACCCAAGACAAAAAAAAAAAAAAAAAAAAAACGAGTGTGCAGCGTGTAGTTCTGTCGACTGCGTTTCAAACACTAATGTTGCTTTGAAACAAAACAGTGACGCAAATGTGTGTGTCGTCAGTCGAACAGAAAAATAAATAGAAAGGACGGGACAAAAAGCAGCCAATCATACACCCGAATGACCTTGGCAACACTGCAGAAGGGACTGGCAACGTTTGGTATAAATTGTGTGAATTCCAATTCTATCGTGCTGAATATTTTTTTTTTTTTTTCATTTATATATATATAGATAGATGTGTACAGCTTTTTTATATATATAAAAAAAAGAGTTTTGGATACATGCATACCTTTTTTTTTTCATTTTTTAATTTTTGCGAACTTTACCTTTGTCTACATTTCGGGTTTTCGATTACCTGGCCATCATGCCATCAAAAAGACCAATTTCGAGAGCCTTAAAAAATAATATTGGAATTCCTATGTGTGAATCCACTTTATTAGTGATGAATCGACAGATGATGGGAACGAATGCCGGTGTGTGGTTAGTTAATTTATGGTTATTTTTGGTCCAAAAGAATACTAGATTTTTTTTTCGGGGGGGGGGGGGGGTTATCTGCGTTCGTGGGGATTTTTTTTTTTTTTTTTTTTTTTTTTTTTACTGATAACGTATATTGATAGATGGGTGAGTTTGTGCTTTGTATGTGAACTATGACATGATATCAGAGAATGAAACTCCACAATCTAAGAGATATGAGGCTCTTAGTATCATCCTACTTCCCTCAAAAAAAAAAAAAAAAAAAAAAAAAAAAAAACAGGCAATGTAAATCAATCAGGTACTATAAAGGCCTTAATCAAAAATCTTAATTAAACGGAGGTTCCACTGTTTATCAACGCAACAAAACTGAACAAAAAAAAAATCGAACAAAACCACACAAAAAAAGAAATCTCAACAACTAAAAAAAAGTTAAAAAAAGGAAAAAAAGGTAGTTCATTCAGCAGTCAGTCTAACTGGCAGCTGTTTCAACTATATGTTCGTACTAATTGGGTATCGACAAATACTGACAATACTAAATAAACCTAGACTGCATTTTTTTTACCCAAAAGGATATAAAAGGAAAGAGAGAGAGAGAGAGAGCGGGGAGGGAGAGAGGGGAAGAGAAAGAGAGGAGGGAAGGTGGGGGGAGAGAGAGAGAGAGAGAGAGAGAGAGAGAGAGAGAGAGAGAGAGAGAGAGAGAGAGAGAGAGAGAGAGAGAGAGAGAGAGAGAGAGAGAGAGAGAGAGAGAGAGAGAGAGAGACGGAGGGAGGGAGAGAGAGGGAGAGAGTGAGTGAGTGAGAGAGAGAGAGAGAGAGGGAGAGAGAGAGAGAGAGAGAGAGAGAGAGAGAGAGAGAGAGGGGAGGGGGAGGAGAGGGAGGGGAGAGAAAGAGAGAGAGAGGAGGGAAGGGGAGAAGAGAGAGAGAGAGAGAGAGAGAGAGAGAGAGAGAGAGAGAGAGAAGAGAGAGAGAGAGAGAGAGAGAGAGAGAGAGAGAGAGAGAGAGAGAGAGAGAGAGGAGAGAGAGAACGAGGAGGGAGGGGAAGAGAGAGAGGAGGAGGAGGGAAGAGAGAGAGAGAGAAGTGAGTGAGAGAGAGAGAAGAGAGAGAGAGAGAGAGGAGGGAGGGGATTAGAGAAAAAGAAGGGGCGAGGGAGGAAAAGAGAGAGAGGAAGAGAGAAAGAAAGAAGGAAAGAGAAAAGAAATAGAAGAAAAATGGTAACAATCTTGTTGATAATAATAACAGCAATAATAATAATAACCACAATAATAAAAAACAAAATTTCTTATATAACATTTTATTGATATCAAACCAATATATTCTTATTAAACTGTACAATCGAAATATTAGTTTGCGCGTTGTGGTCAGACAGATGGTTCTGAGAGTTGTTTGTGCATCCGATTGCCCTTGTGTTTGTTTGTTTGCTTTGTTTATGTGTGAGCTTGTGTGTTTGCGTTTCTGCGTGTTCTTTTGTGCAATTATTGTGTAGTGTATTTCTGTGCATACATGTATATGTTTTTTTTTCTGATATTTGCATGTGTGTGTTTGTTTTTGTCCAATGGTCTGCATGTATATTTGTGTGTGTATTGGTGTGCGTATTTGTCTGTGTGTGTATGTTCGTGTAAGCGTGTACTTGCATTTGTGGGCGTGTGCTTGTCAGTGTGCTTATTTGTGTATGCCTTTGAGTGCGTACATGTTTGCGTGTATACGTACGCTTGTGTGTATGTGTCTGTGTGCGTACTTTTGCGTATGTGCGTGTATTTGCCTGTGTGCGTACCTTTGTGTATGTGCGTGTATGTGCCTGTGTGCGTATGTGCTGTGTGCGTACCTTTGCGTATGTGCGTGTATGTGCCTGTGTACGTGCCTTTGCCTACGTGCTCGCGTGTGTGTGCGTGGGTGCGTGTGCTTGTATACCGCGAGAATTCCCGCACATCCTCTGAATCTGTTCAGTAGAGGGGGATCAATACCTGTTCATTTGATACTACCGCTACACTTCCGTCCGCCAGGCTTAGAGACTCTGCTGTTCTCAAGCGATGATTAATAAGCATTAAGGCAAGAGACTTTCTACTCCTTCTCTTCCTCCTCTTCATCGTCTGTCTCCCCCCCCCCCCTTTCGCATTTCCTCTCCCACTCCTCCTTTTCTTTCTTGTCTACTCTATTTCTCCTCTCTGCCTCTCTCTCTCTCTCTCTGTCTGTCTCTGTCTCTCTGTCTCTGTCTCTGTCTGTCCTGTCTGTCTCTGTCTCTGTCTGTTCTGTCTGTCTGTCTGTCTCTCTCTCTCTTTCTCTCTCTCTCTCTCTCTTCTCTCTTCTCTCTCTCTCTCTCTCTCTCTCTCTCTCTCTCTCTCTCTCTCTCTCTCTCTCTCTCTCTCTCTCTCAAAGACAATAATGATACCGATAATGGGGACGTATCAATAATTAATATAATCGCTAAGTGTAATGATAATGACCATGGAGGTAAAATCAGTGATGAAAATGATGATGATGGCAATAACAGCAAATATATTCTCAGTAATAATGATAACGGTGCTAACATCAGCCATTCATA
This sequence comes from Penaeus vannamei, assembly GCF_003789085.1. Taxonomy (NCBI): domain Eukaryota; kingdom Metazoa; phylum Arthropoda; class Malacostraca; order Decapoda; family Penaeidae; genus Penaeus; species Penaeus vannamei. The sequence goes on along the minus strand of NW_020870757.1, from coordinate 26,517 downwards.
ATAATGATAATAATAATAAGAACATTTGGAGCAGAAAAGAAGAAGTACAATAATGAGAATATGAATGAGAATAAGAAAAAACAATATTGGGAGTGATAATGATAATAACATATAGTCATCTTCATTATCATTATTGTATCATGATTATCATTATTATTGTTGCTATTATGATTATCAATACTATTTCTGCATTAATATGACCATTACCATTGATATCATCAATATTGTATTAATTTCTTTATCATTAGTAGCAGTAGTAATTAGTAATAGTAGTAGTAGTAGCAGTAGATAGATTATCACCATTATTATTTTCATTAATATCATTATCATTATCGTTATTATTATCTCTACTATCTTTACTATCATTATTATTACTCCCCGCCTCCTTTCCCTCCCTCCTATCATTCGACTTCACTTATCTACTCCAATCCTTCCTCCGCTCCTCGCTTCCTCCTTTACTCCTCTGTTTACTCCACCACCTCCTTCCTGAGTATCCTCCTATCTACTCATCCCTCCTCCTTTTCTCCTCTGTTTACTCACACTCTCCACTTCACTCCTTTTAATTCCCTCACTATCCATTTCCCCCGGCCTCCCTATCCTCCTATCTACTCCATCTCCTCCTACTTGCTTCCTCCGAGCTTCCTTTCCCTCCTCCTATCCTCCGCATCTTCCCTATCTCCTCCTACTTTGCCCTTTCCTCCTTTCTCCTCCTCCTATCCTCCTCCGGCGCTCCTACGTCTTTCCCTTTCTCCCTATCCTCCGCATGCTTCCTATCTCTTTCGCTTCCTCTTTACTCCTCCTCCTATCTCCGCGATTCCGCATCTTCCTTATCTCCTCCTACTTGCTTCCTCCTTTACTCCTCTCTTCCTATCCTCCGCATCCTCCCATCTCCTGTACCTGAAATCTCCTCCGAGGCTACTCCTGCTTCTCCTTATCTCCCTCCTTTACTCCCCTCCTGCCTGGAAAGTGTCTCGGAGATCCCACCGGTGCTTTTGGAACCCCACAATAGGCATGGCGTGGACTTGAGCTGTCTCCGTGCGGGACCGGCATTTAATGGGGCTTTCGGCCGCGAATATATTACATCTTCGGGTTTGTTCTGCTTCTCTCTCTCTCTCTCTCTCTCTCTCTTCTCTTCTCTTTCTCTCTTTTTTCTTTTTCTTTCTTTCTTCTCTGTCTGTCTCTGTCTGTCTGTTCTCTCTCTCTCTCTCTCTCCTCTCTCTCTCTCTCTCTCTCTCTCTCTCTCTCTCTTCTCTCTCTCTCTCTCTCTCTGCTCGCGTCTCTGCTCTTCTTCTCTCATCTCTCTTCTTTCTCTCTCTCTTCTCTCTCTCTCTCTCTCTCTTCTCTTTCTCTCTCCTCTTTCTCTGTCTCTCTTTCTGTCGTCTCTGCTTTCCCTCTCGCTTTCTGTATGGTCTCTCTCTCTCTCTCCTCTTCTCTCTTTATGCTTCTTATAGTCTCTTTATTCTTTCTCTCATCTTCCTCTTGTTTTCTCTTTCTCTCATTTCTCTTCATTTCTCTCTCTTCCTCTCTCTCGTCTCTCTCTCTCTTCTCTCTCTCTCTCTCTCTCTCTCTCTCTCTCTCTCTCTCTCTCTCTCTCTCTCTCTCTCTTTCTCTCTTCTCTGCTCTTCTCTCTCTCTTCTCTCTCTGCCCTCTCCTCCCTCATCACTCTCTTTCAGATCTTTACATTCTCTCTTTCCCTCGTTCTCCCGAATATGCTCCCCCCGAGAACCTACCAACGCCTCACCTTCCGAGCAATTTGATATAATTAATCCTTAGCATTATCCTACGAATTCCGATTCGTGCGTCAGTCACATCCACATCACGGATTTCATATTGATAGACCCATCACATATAATATTCTCTTTCTGCATAGATCTGCCGCCAAAGGACTGGGCTCGCACATGCATCGGCCGGGCGAGTAACTCATATTGAATGCGATTGACTCACGTGGGTAGATGGAGCGAGTCAGGTGGAGCTGAGATGAGTAAGGTTGGGTCAGATTGGGTCAAGCTGTGTCATGCTGAGTCAATGGTGTTCAGACTTGGGTTGGAAATGAGAATAGGACTGAGTCCTGAAATAATAAGCTGAGTCCTCTGACCGCGATGAAAAGTGAGCATCAGCCACTGATGTGAAAGTGACCGTCAGAACTCGACGCGATTGACAACCCACTGAGCTACAACCAATGCCCCAGTGAAACACATAACGATCACGCAACCCCCACCACCACCATGAGTGAAAAGGAGTCACGCACTAGTGAAAATGAGCGTCAAAAATAGATGAAACTGCAGTCCAGGATAGCGCAGCGAACAACATTGCAGTCAGACTGTGTAAAAAAAAGAACACAGACTGAGTCACAAAGTCGAGACTCATACTTCGACCCGTGACGCGCGCCTCAACCCCAGAGTCACGCCATATTCAACAGCTGATAACTAAGAGCCCTCCTTGGCTCCTACCCCTGACGATCTATAAACCCCACTCATCGCCACCAAGAAGCCTAATTCACGCGCGTACGCTCCGCTAAAGGGGCAGTCGACAAAGTCGTCACGCTCAATTTGGATGCGTCCGCAGATCCAGTCACGCACCGCTCAACATCCGATCTCTTACACGCATGCCCGACAAGAACATACCATCCCAGCAATACGCCTTGTACCATCACCATGCTCACCTCAACCCATCACAGATCACACGACCCAGCACCCACCTCAAGCCTCACTACCACCACACACAAGCGACGAATAACCTCACTCTGCACACAAGGGATCAACTCTTAAGGAAAGCATTTCATGAAACACTCGCCTTTCTCCAACCACATTCCTCGGACTGGAATCGGGTTTTATTAAATTTGTTGATTATATACATAAAAAAAGTTTCGACCGATAATCTTTGCAGGTTGCATAATTTTTCAGACAAATGCTATTTATGTTAATAACAACAACAAAAAAGTAGATAATACAATTATCTGCATCAGTACATGCGGCAACTCAGACGGGAATTATTAATGTGTCATGATCTTGCTTAAGATATCGAACACTAAACCTCATTCTTTATGTTTTCCTGTTATTAAGAAGACAAGCAAAATTTCCAAATCAACGCTAGTCCTGCGTGCATTCTACCCTAAAGAGAGAATTAAAGCGTTGAGATTTCCACGAAAATTGCCTGCTCTCGCTGGGTCTAATAATTTCGTGTAATTACATATAATTATGAATGATAATGAATGCTATGCATAATGTTAGGCAAGACGAAGTATAGTCGAGATCTCTTATGATTAGAAAAAATGAATGTGTACAAGAGAAATAGAAAGAGAGAGACAGAATGAATGCTTATGGGCATAATGCTAGCCAAGGACGAAGTATAGTCG
>NW_020870756.1:231672-233291 GCF_003789085.1 Penaeus vannamei | reverse complement strand
ACCTTCATCTTCTAAAGTAAATCGATTTTTCGCTTTGTATTTCCTTATTAAAACGAGTCCTATTCCGCCGGTGTTCATGTTGCCTCTATCATAATACACCCATCTTTAAATAATCTCTTTTATTGCTTATTAAACCATCTAAATGAATTACTAAAGAAGGGAGATACAAAGAGACAAGAAAGAAAGAGAATAGGTGTCAAGAATTATTGCATAACCGTATTTCTTCCTCAAAACAACCCCCTCCCCCCACTAATATACCCCATCTCCGCAAGAATAATAACATAAAAAAAAATGATCTTCTTATGGAAAAGGCTTAAAGAGATTACATTTTAATAAATATGTCGATGTGAAGGTCTATTATGTTTGTTATTGGTAGATGAATTGAGAATGAAGGCAGGGAAGGAGAGAGAGACGAGAGAGACGCGTCAAAGGAGGTGACGAGCGGAGCGACGAGCTCTGACGCGGAGATCGCGAGAGATAGGCAGGATCGACCACGTACCAGCAGAAAAGACGACGAGGGTGAGAGAGGTGAGGTAAAGGAAGTATGGCAGCGGGAGAAGAGCCGAACGCAGATGAGGAGAGAGGATAGAGATTTGGAGAAGGGGACATGAACGCGCGCGAGCGACGTGGTGAGTGTCGAATAGCATGCGACGGACGCAAGAGATGCCCGGAAGGGAGAAGGGCGCGATGAGAAGAAGAGAGCAGTGAGGAGAGGAGAGGGCGAGAGACGGAGCCGAAAGAGCGTGAGGGAGCGACCGGTACTAGAAGATGAGGTGCGGGACGCGGAAGAGAGGACGCGGCAGCGGGGGAGAGAGGCAAACGGGGAGAGAGGGTGCGGAGAGCGGGAAGAGCGAGAGAGCACGGAAGAGAGGCAACGAGACATGAAGAACGCAGCGACGGAGGGAACAAGCGGACGAACTCGTGAAGAAGGAGCGAGAGCGAGACGAAGACGAGGAGAGAGAGAGATGAAGAGTGAGAGGGGAGAGAGCCGAGTAGAGACTCGAGAGAGAGAGCAGGAGGAGAGAGATGAGAATGAGTGGAGGAGAGGAGGAGTGTAGCAAAGAGAGACAGAAACCAGACAGGAGAGAGATGTGAGAGAGAAGGCACCAGAGAGAGAGAGAGAGAGGAGTAGAGACCGAAGAGGAAGAGAGAGAGACGACTGAGAGAGAGAAGAGAGAAAGGACGCTGCGAAAGAGCGAACGAGAGAGAAGAGTATGACGTGAGAAATTGGGAAAGAGCAGACAGACAGAGCAGCAGAGAGTGAGAGCAGAGAGACGGAGAGAGAGAGAGGACGAGAGAGACGAGAGAAGAGAGATCAGAATGAGTTGCAGAAATTGAAAGAGAGACAGACAGACCCAAGGAGAGCAGTGAGAGAGAGCGAGAAGAGAGAGACTGAAGAGAGATGAGAGAGAGAGCGAGAGAGAGAGAGAGAGAGAGAGAGAGAAGAGAAAAGAGGAAGAGAGAAAGAGAGAGAACGAGAGAGAGAAGAGAGAAGAGAGAGAGACATGAGTGACGAAATAAAAGAGAGGAGTGGTAGTGAGTAAGTGAGGAGAGAGAGAAGACGACTGAGAGAGAGAGAGAGAGCGAGTATAAGACAATTGAAAAGAGAGAGAGCAGAA
>NW_020870756.1:219172-229172 GCF_003789085.1 Penaeus vannamei | reverse complement strand
CACACACACACACACCACACACACACACACACACCACACACATATATATACGTGTGTGTGAGAGAGAGAGAGCGTGTGAGAGAGAGAGAGAAGAGAGAAGAGAGAGAGTGAGACATTGAGAGAGAGAGAGAGAGAGAGAGAGAGCGAGAGAGAGATAAATAGATAGATAGATAGAGAGAGAGAGAGAGAGAGATAGACAGAGAGAGAGAGTAGAATAACAGTACAAGCCAAACCAAAAGAATCTCACCCTCTTTTTCCTCTCCATTTCTCCGATAAGCTTCCGGGCATCAGTGCGTCAGGAATGTATTCATTATCATTTCAGCATGATAGATTGAAGCAGGGAACGCAGAAGTGTATTTCCATTTGCATTTATATTGCCGGAAAAGACACGTGACACCCCCCCCCCCCCCCCCCCCCCCCCCCCCGAGGCATTTGTAAAAGAGGGACGTCGACTGATTTCTGACGCATCGTTGGGAAGAAGTTGTCATACCCCTTTCTTTTATTTTGTTTTAATTTTTATTTTGTATTCAGTTTCATCTATTCTGTCAAAGTTGTCATACCCCTTTTCTTTTATTTGTTTTTAATTCCTTTTATTTTGTATTCATTTTATCTATTTCATCTATTCTGTCATCGTTGGGAAGTTGTCATACCCCTTTTCTTTTATTTTGTTTTAATTCCTTTTATTTTGTATTCATTTTATCTATTTCATCTATTCTGTCATCGTTGGGAAGAAGTTGTCATACCCCTTTTCTTTTATTTTGTTTTTAATTCCTTTTGTTTTGTATTCATTTTATCTATTTCATCATTCTGTCTCGTGGAAGAAGTTGTCATACCTTTTTTCTTTTATTTTGTTTTAATTCATTTTATTTTGTATTCATTTTATCTACTTCATCTATTCTGTCGTTGGGAAGAAGTTGTCATACCTTTTTCTTTATTTTGTTTTAATTCATTTTATTTTTATTCATTTATCTATTTCATCTATTCTGTCATCGTTGGGAAGAAGTTGTCATATCTTTTTTGTTTATTTTGTTTTAATTCATTTTATTTTGTATTCATATTTATCTATTTCATCTATTCTGTCATCGTTGGGAAGAAGTTGTCATACCTTTTTCTTTATTTTGTTTTAATTCATTTTATTTTGTTATTCATTATCTATTCATCTATTCTGTCATCGTTGGGATAAGTGTCATACTTTTGGTTTATTTTGTTTTAATTCCTTTTATTTTGTATTCATTTTATCTATTTCATCTATTCTGACGCATCGTTGGGAAGAAGTTGTCATACCCTTTTTGGTTTATTTTGTTTTAATTTATTTTGTTTTGTATTCATTTTATCTATTTCATCTATTCTATCTTATTTGATTTTATTTTGTTTTAATTCATTTTATATTTCATTATTTCATTTTATTTTGTATTCATTTTATCTATTTCATCTATTCTGTTTTAAGTTATCATGCCTCTTCTTCTTATGCTTCTGTCTGGTTTCTCTCTTATTCTCTCTCTTTATCTATCTCCTGTTTTAAGTTATCATGCCTCTTCTTATTATGCTTCTGTCTGGTTGCTCTTTTATTCTCTCTCTTTATCTATCTTCTGTTTGAAGTTATCATGTCTCTTCTTCTTATGTTTCTGTCTGGTTGCTCTTTTATTCTCGCTCTTTATCTATCTTCTGTTTAAAGTTATCATGCCTCTTCTTCTCATGCTTCTGCCTGGTTTCTCTTTTATTCTCTCTTTATCTATCTTCTATTCTAAGTTATCATGCCTCTTCTTCTTATGCTTCTGTCTGGTTGCTCTTTTATTCTCTCTCTTTATCTATCTTCTGTTTTAAGTTATCATGCCTCTTCTCATTATGCTTCTGTCTGGTTTCTCTTTTATTCTCTCTCTTTATCTATCTTCTGTTTTAAGTTATCATGCCTCTTCTTCTTCTGCTTCTATCTGGTTTCTCTTTTATTCTCTCTTCATCTATCTTCTGTTTTAAGTTATTATGCCTTTTCTTCTTATGCTTCTGTCTGGTTGCTCTTTTATTCTCTCTCTTTATCTATCTTCTGTTTTAAGTTATCATACCTCTTCATTTTATGCTTCTGTCTGGTTTCTCTTTTATTCTCTCTCTTTATCTATCTTCTGTTTTAAGTTATCATGCCTCTTCTTATTATGCTTCTAAATGGTTTCTCTCTTATTCTCTCTTTATCTATCTTTTATTCTAAGTTATCATGCCTCTTCTTCTTATGCTTCTGCCTGGTTTCTCTTTTATTCTCTCTCTTTATCTATCTTCTGTTTTAAGTTATCATGTCTCTTCTTATTATGCTTCTGTCTGGTTGCTCTTTTATTCTCTTCCTTTATCTCTCTTCTGTTTTAAGTTATCATGCCTCTTCTTCTTATGCTTCTATCTGGTTTCTCTCTTTATCTAACTTCTGTTTTAAGTTATCATGCCTTTTCTTCTTATGCCTCTGTCTGGTTTCTCTTTTATTCTCTCTCTTTATCTATCTCCTGTTTTAAGTTATCATGCCTCTTCTTCTCATGCTTCTGTTTGGTTTCTCTCTTATTCTCTCTCTTTATCTATCTCCTGTTTTAAGTTATCATGCCTCTTCTTATTATGCTTCTATCTGGTTGCTCTCTTATTCTCTCTCTCTCTATCTATCGTCTTTCGAAAAAGCGAAGTGCTGGCGAGAGTAGAAATGTCAAAATTTAAAAGTGGGTCTCTTTAATAAAGATAATTTTCACCTCTCTATGTTTTCTCTTCTTTCGTGTTGCATGCAAGGTTGATAGTCATGCATGTGTCAATCTGGAACCGAAGAGTCGATAGACCGCTTAAAACCGCTGTGGCCAGGATGATCTGATACGGATAGCCTTGATAGATACAAATTCTGTCTGTCTGACTGTCTGCCTGCCTCTCTGTCTTTCTGTTTCTCTTTCTGTCTCTCTGTCTATCTGTCTGTCTCTGTCTCTCTCTGTTTCTCTCTCTCTCTCTCTGTCTCTATTTCTGTCTGTCTCTCTCTATCTCTCTCTCTCTCTCTATATCTATCTATCTATCTCAATCTCTCAATCTCTCTATCTCAATCTCTCAATCACTCAATCTCTCACTCTCTCTCTCTCTCACTCACTCACTCACCACTCTCTCTCTCTATCTATCTCTACCCCCCCCCCCCAGCAAAATGCAAATAGCCGGCGTGGACAGCGACGTGAATAGGAATAGGAAGCCGTAGACAGTTAGTGAGAGACAGTCAGAATATTCAGTCAGCTGATCAGATACGGAGGTGAAGGGAAGAGGTGGGAGGGGGGGGGTGAGGGGGGTGAGGGGAGTGGGGAGGTAAAGTGATGGATAAGGGGCTATAGAGGAAGGGGGGGAGGGAGGGAGGGAATGGTGAAGAAAGTGGGAGAGGGAGTGACAGAGGCCATTGTGTTGTCTTGAAGATCGACAGATAGATAGGTAGATAGGTAGAGAAAGTAAGATAGAGTGAGAAAGAGAGAGAGAGAATGATACGTATATAACGGTAAGGATTGTAGGAATCTTGATTAGCCTAACGAGAATAATAACACAAGTAGTATACTAATAATGTGAAACGCAATTATCATTTGCTCCTCTCTATCTCTCTTCTCTTCTCTCTCTCTCTCTCTCTCTCTCTCTCTCTATCTCTCTTTTTTCTTTCCTCTCTATCTCATCCCCCACTCAATCTCTCCCTTCTCTTTCTTTCTCTCTCCTTCCCCCATTAACCCCTTCCTCCCCCCCCTCCCCCACCCAACTCCCCTCCTCACCCTCCTCCAGTTCCGAAGCAAACATGGAAGTGCACTACGCTATCCCACCGCTGCCACCAGTGATCGTAAAAAGGGGGGGGGGTAACTCTTCCGAAGATTCTCCCTGGCTACCCGAGTCCTTGGGGTCCTTGGAGATGCTCGGAACTCCTCTCCTGGCTATTGAATGTCAAGGAGATGGAGCGAGAGCAAAGGGGGGGAGGAGGAAGGGGAGGAAGGGGAGGAAGGAAAAGGCTCGAGAGTGGGTGGGGAGAGAGCAGGAAGGGGAGGAAGGGAAAAGGTGTGTGTGGGGGGGTAGGAGAAGGAGGAGGAAGGGAGGAGGAGGAAGGAATGGTTGAGAGGGGTAAGGAGGAGAAGAGAGGAAAGGGAAAATGGTTGGGTGGGGGGAGAAGGAGGAAGGGGAGGAAGGGAAAATGGTTGTGTGGGAGGGGGGGAGGAGAGGAGGAAGGGGAAGAGAGGAAAATGGTTTGAGGGGGTAGGAGGAGGAAAGGGAAAATGGTGTGTGTGTGGGGGGGGGGGTAGGAGGAGGAGGAGGGAAAATGGAGGGGGGAGGAGGAGGAGGAGGAAGGGGAGGAAGGGAAAATGGGTGTGTGGGGGGAGGAGGAGAAGGGAAAATGGGTGTGTGTGGGGGGGGTAAGAGGAGGAGGAGGAAGAAAGGAAGAAGGGAAAATGGTTGGGGGGGGGGAAGAGGAGGAAGGGAAAAATGATTGTGTGGGGAGGAGGTAGGAGGAGGAGGAAAGGAAGGAAGGAAAATGGTTGGGGGGGGGGAGTAGGAGGAGGAGAGGAAGGGAAAATGGTTGTGGTGGGGGAGGAGGAGGAAGGGAAAATGGTTGGGGTGGGGGGAGGAGGAGGAGGAAAGGGAAGAAGGAATGAGGGGATTGGTGGGAGAGAGGAGTGAGGAGGAGGGGAAAATGGTTGGAATGGGGTAGGAGGAGGAGAGAAGGGTGAAGAAGGAATGAGGGGATGGGTGGGAGAGGAGGAGGAGGGGAAAAGGGGTGGGTGGGAGAAGGAGAGAGGAGGAGAGTTCAGGAAGGTAGGAAGGAAGGAGGAGGGAAAGAGGAGGGGTGAAGAGGTGGGTAGGAAGGAGAATAGGGAGGGTAAAGGGAGAAGGAGGGTAAGGGAGAAAAGTGGAGGGGAGATGTGGGGAAGGGTGGAGGAGGGAGGGAGGGGAGGAAAGAGAAGGAGGGGAGTAAAGAAGTACTGGGGAGGGGTGGGCAGTGAAGTGAGGGGAGGAAAAAACGAGATAGGGAGGGAGGGATGAAAGGAAAAGGAATGGGCAGGGAGCGTAGGTGAGGGAAAGAGGGTGGACGGGGAGAGTTGAGAGCAAAGGGGTGGGCAGGGTAGGGGAAGAAGAGTAAAAGGGTTGGTAAGGAAGGTATTTAAGAGGAATATGTATAGAATAGGGGGCATAGGAGAGGAGTAGGGGAATGGGAGGTGCAAGAGGTTTTGTGTTAAGGGAGGGGGGGAAGGAGGGAAGGGAATGGGGTATGGGAGGGGTTCGGTGTAAGGGTAGGGAGGGGGAGGAGGGGCCTGGAAGCGGTATCTAAATATATATAGACATACACATACGTGTGTGCGTATGTGTGTGTGTGTGTGTGTGTGTGTGTGTGTGTGTGTGTGTGTGTGTGTGTGTGTGTGTGTGTGTGTGTGTGTGTGTGTGTGTGTATATATATGTATATATATAATATATATATATATATATATATATATATAATATATATATATATATATATAATATATATATATATATATATATATATATATATATATATATTATATCTATATATATATATATATACATATATATATATATATATATATATACACACACACATAACTGCCTAGAGACGATGAGTATTTGTAAGTAGGTATATAAGTATGTAATCATGTTTGCGTTCATTTCCGGATATACATCTTGCACATCACGCCGATCCCGACCTCGACTCGCCAGCAATTCGGGGAAACAACCACAACCGGACGCATTTATCCACCTCGTATTAATTCCTCGATCCGCCTGCATCTCTCTCTCCCTCTAACCGCGAGTGTCATTGGGAACTTTAAATCTAGATCCCCCTGAAACACCGGGAACTAATAATCAGTGTTCTGTTGCAACGGCGCTGGTGGAGGAACAGACGGGCATCGGTTATTAAATTTTCTGCTATTTGGGTGTGGGTGGTGGTGGGGTGGGGGTGGGGGGGGTTAAGATCAGCTACGTTGGGAATTTGCGTGAGTTGATGTTTCAGTTATGGGGGGGGATTTTGTGTATTGATTCGTGTGGTGTGTCTGTTTGTTGTGTTTATTTGAGCTGCGTTTATTTATACTTATGTACTTTGTTTATTTTCTCTCTCTTCTCTGTCTCTGTCTCTGTCTCTCTCTCTCACTCTCTCTCTCTTCCTCTCTCTCTTCTTCTCTCTCTCTCTCTCTCTCTCCTCTCTCTCCTCTCTCTCTCTCTCTCTCTCTCTCTCTCTCTCTTCTCTCTCTCTCTTTATCTCTCTCTTTTTTTTTTTTTTTTTCTTTTTTAGAGTTTTAAATCATGATAATTTTATATCCTAATGATCTCTCCTTCTCCATGATTCTAGCCATTCGCCATTCTAGTCATTATTCTCTTTCGTTATATCATAATATTAGTTATAAGTACATTATTTTATACCGCATCTTATAAATTTGTCTATCTGTTTATCCTATTTTATCTACCAGTCCATATATCCATTCTTTTATCCCCTCTCCATCCTTCCATACAAGCACACTCAAGCACATTCTCCCATCCTATAGACTTTATATCAATTCTATCTAATTATATATCTCCTTCTCTCTTATTGGCACATTCTAGCACATTCTCCCATCCTATACTTTATATCATTTCTCCAATTCTATATATCTCCTTCTCTCTTATGCACATTCACATTAGCACCTATTCTCCCATCCTATAGACTCCAAATCCAATTATATCATTTCAATCCAATTATATATCTCCTTCTCTCTTCCTCAAGCATAACCTTTCACAACCAGATCCAAAAATGACAACAGGAGAGGAGCCTTGAGATGAAAATGATAGAAATAAGTGATTGGAAAGTCTTTTTGTGCATCCATCATAGTCTGGGAAGATGGGCAGCTGTCTTTAATTAACTAATGGTATCCCTGTCATGCACGGAATTATTACTGCATGATTTATTTCCGTGAGTCATCATGCAACGAGAAAGAAATGATGATTATGATGATTTTTTTTTTTTTTTGGTTATTTTTCATTATTGTTATTGTTATTGTGTTGTATCTGTGCTATCGTTATTGTTATTGATTTATTGTTATTGATTATTGTTATTGATTATTGTTATTGATATCATTATTTTTATCGTTATTTTTTTATTCTGCTCATTACATGTTACTGTCATAATTCCTGTTATCATTATTATTTTGTTGTTGTTGTTATCATATTTATTTATTATTATTAATTATTTGTTATTATCATTATCATTATATTATTATTATTATTATCATTTTATTATTGTTATTATTATTGTTTTATTATATTATTATTATTATTATCATTATTATTATTATCATTATCATTATTATTATTATCATTATAATTATTATCGTTATTTTTATCGACTTTATCATTGTTATAAATTTATTATTATCATATCATATTATACTATTACCATGATCATCATCATTGGTATTAGTGTTACTATAATTGTTATTATCATTATCATCATTATTACTATTGTTACTATCATCATTATAACTATTATTACTATCATCATTATCATTATAATTGTTACTGTTCTCATTATCATTGTTATTATCATTATCATTATTATTATTATTATTATTATTATATTATTCATTATCATTATATTATTATTATTATTATTATTATCATTATTATTATTATCATATCATTATCATTATACTATATCCTCATTATCATCATTATTATTGTTCTTATTAATATTGTTATTATTGTTATTATCTATATTATCATTATAGCATTTTTTATTGTTTTTTTTGTTATTATTAATCAATTTTATTAATATTCTCATTATCATTATAATCAATAATATCATTGTTTGAATTAGAATTATCATTATTATCGTCTTAATTAAAAATCATCATTTATCAAAAAAAATATCATCATTACTCCTAATACATGTCAAAATATCTACTTATATATCAAAAGATCGAAAAAAATAATATGCAAATCCGAGAACTGATAATATGGGACGAATTCCTAGAAAAAAAATTAGTGATATTTTCTACCCAGTGACATTTCAAACAAAAGTGAAAGAACATCTACTAAATTATCAATAACATCAGGCGCTTAAACATCAAGTCGAATACGATTTTTCAGTCACTTGTGATATTAGTGTTATATAATTATTACTATGATCATCATTATCAATATTGATTAGTGTTCTGAGAAATATTGTTTCACAAGCATTGTATGATATTCATGTTCATAGCGTGTTATTACATAGTGTAAAGAACACATAGCGTGTTATTCCATAGTGTGAGCAACGCAAGGCATTTTATTACATAGGGTAAACACCATAAATGTAAATAGAGTAATTGTAATCAATGGGATAATGTATTTTAATTTGAATACTATTATTCTGGTATTAGTATGAATATTTTTATTATTATCATCATTTATTATTACTATTATTATCATGATTATTAATATGATCATCAATATCAATATTGTTTTTATTATCATCATTATTATCATGCTCATCATCGTTATATCATCATAAAAATCATTATCATTTATGTTATTTTTATCATTATCATCATTATTATAATTTTTGCTTTTATTATCATCATTATCGTTGTTATCATTATCTTCATCATCGTTATCAGTATCCATATAATCATTAGTTTTAGTTATATTATTATAATCATCGTCATATCATCATCATTACTTTCGCCTCATTAGTATATCATATAAGTAAATCATCATTTTTTCATTCTATCATTAATCATATCATATTTCTCTCTGCGTCAAGGTGTAAGCGTATGTTATCTGCGTGTGCATGTAAATGTTTACATACATGTGCATGTGTACACCATACAAGCCTTGCGCTAGGTTTTAGCTGTGTCTGCTTGCGTGTGTGTGTGTGTTGTGTGTGTGTGTGTGTGTTGTGTGTTGTGTGTTGTGTGTGTGTGTGTGTGTGTGTGTGTGTTGTGTGTGTGTGTGTGTGTGTGTGTGTGTGTGTGTGTGTGTGTGTGTGCGCGCCGCGTGTGTGTGTTGCGCCCCAGCGTGTGGTTATGTACATAACGTGTTTCAGACGCGTTTGTCAGGGGGGACTTACACATATACACCCAAGCAGACATCTTCTACGGGATCACACTCACCCGAACGTACACACACGACCACCCATGAGCGTATCATCATCATAAGATCGAGACACAGCGGTCACAGGAGGGTAAACCTTGGATATCGTATGTATATTACTCATAATACAGAAGCCCCAGCCCCGCCCCCTCTGCCCAAATGGAAAGACAACATCCACTGTTTATTCAACTTCCAACTCTATTCTCGACCGGATGGCGTCGGAGGGAAAGTTATCAATTCAAAGCCGTTGTAACCTCGTGTGCGTGCGCGTGTGCGTGTGTGTGTGTGTGTGTGTTGTCTATGTGGGGGGGCATGGAGAAAGGTTTAAGGGATAAGGTTTAGGTAGGAGGTATGGGTAGGGAAGGGTGGATTGCGGTTAGGAGGAAGGAGGAAGGGAAAGCGAGGCATGAGAGCTGAGGGAGGGAGGGAAGGAGGAGGGAAGGAGGAAGAAGGGCAGAGAAAGGCCCTCCATAAACCCCGGTCAGGACATGACTGTTATTGTAGGATTTTGCATCGATCACACATAGAAATCGGGGTCGGTAAATCGGTCACGCGATTAGGGAACAAAGTGATTTAATCAGAGGAGAGGATTTCGAATTCCAGGGAGAGAGGGGGGGGGGGGAGGAGAGGAAGGATAGAGGTGAGGGAGGGAGGGGGGGGGAGGAGGGGGAGGGGGAAGGGGAGGGAGAGCGGCGGATGAATGGAAGAGACTAGGGGATTGGGGGGGAGGGGAGAGAAGGAGGGGAGGGAGAAGGAAAAGGGGGAAGAGGAGAGGGGTGGAGGAGGGAAGGGGAGGGAGTGAAGAGGGGGTTAGGGAGACGGGAAGGGGGATAGGGAGAGGGGCGGTTGGGAGAGGAAGGGGGGATAGGAGGACGAGGGGGTTTGGGAGAGGGAAGGGGGAATTAGGAGGAGAGGCGGG
>NW_020870756.1:191672-204172 GCF_003789085.1 Penaeus vannamei | reverse complement strand
CAAGACAACCATAGAAGAAGCCAAGAACAGAACAGCCATAGAAGAACAAGAAACAGCCATAGAAAGAACAAGAAAGCCAAGAAGAACAAGACGCAAGAACAAGAACAGCCATAGAAGAACAAGAACAGCCATAGAAGAACAAGAACAGCCATAGAAGAACAAGAACAGCCATAGAAGAACAAGAACAACCATAGAGAACAAGAACAGCCATAGAAGAACAAGAACAGCCATAGAAGAACAAGGCAAATAGAAGAACAAGAACAGCCATAGAAGAACAAGAACAGCCATAGAAGAACAAGAAACATAGAAGAAGAACAGCCATAGAAGAACAAGAAGCCATAGAAGAACAAGAACAGCCATAGAAGAACAAGAACCATAGAAGACAAGAAGCCATAGAAGAACAGCCATAGAAGAACAAGAACACCAAGAAGAACAAGAACAGCCATAGAAGAACAAGAACAGAAGAACAAAGAACAGCCATAGAAGAACAAGAACAGCCAAGAAGAACAAGAACAGAAGAACAAGAACAGCCATAGAAGATACAAGAAACCATGAAGCCATAGAAGAACAAGACAACCATAGAAGAACAAGAAACAGCCATAGAAGACAAGAACACCATAGAAGAACAAGAACAGCCATAGAAGAACAAGAACAGCCATAGAAGAACAAGAACAGCCACAGAAGAACAAGAACAGCCATAGAAGAACAAGAACAAGAACAGAACCATAGAAGAACAAGAACAGCCATAGAAGAACAAGAACAGCCATAGAAGAACAAAGAACAGCCATAGAAGAACAAGAACAGCCAAGAAAAGCCATAGAAGAACAAGAACGGCCATAGAAAGAACAAGAGCAACCATAGAAGAACAAGAACCATAGAAAGAACAAGAACAGCCATAGAAGAACAAGAACAACCATAGAAGAACAAGAACAGCAAGAACAAGAAGCCAAGAACAAGAACAGCATAGAAGAAACAAGAACAGCCAAGAAGAACCGCCATAGAAGAACAAGAACAGCCATAGAAGAACAAGAACAGCCAAGAACAAGAACCATAGAAGAACAAGAACAGCCATAGAAGAACAAGAACAGCCATAGAAGAACAAAGAACAGCCATAGAACAAGAACATAGAAGAACAAGAACAGCCATAGAAAAACAAGAACAGCCATAGAAGAACAAGAACAGCCATAGAAGAACAAGAACAGCCACAAGAACAAGAACCCACAGAACAAGAACACCATAGAAAGAACAAGAACAGCCATTAGAAGAACAAGAACAGCCATAGAAGAACAAGACAGCCATAGAAGAACAAGAACAGCCATAGAAGAACAAGATCAGCCATAGAAGAACAAGAACAGCCATAGAAGAACAAGAACAGCCATAGAAGAACAAGAACAAGCCATAGAAGAACAAGATCAGCCATAGAAGAACAAGAACAGCCATAGAAGAACAAGAACAGCCATAGAAGAACAAGATCAGCCATAGAAGAACAAGAACAGCCATAGAAGAACAAGAACAAGCCATAGAAGAAAAAGAAAACCATAGAAGAACAGAACAGCCATAAGAACAAGAAGCCATAGAAGAACAAGAGCAACCAGAAGAACAAGAACAGCCATAGAAGAACAAGATCAGCCATAGAAGAACAAGAACAGCCACAAGAAGAACAGGAACAGCCACAAGAAGAACAAAAACAAGCCATAGAAAAGAGGAACAGCCATAGAAGAACCCAAGAACAGCCATAGAAGAACAAGAACAGCCATAGAAGAAAACAAGATCAGCCATAGAAGAACAAGAAGCCATAGAACAAGCCATAGAAGAACAAGATCAGCCATAGAGAACAAGAACAGCCATAGAAGAACAAGAACAGCCATAGAAGACAAGATCAGCCATAGAAGAAGAACAAGAACAGCCATAGAAGAACAAGAACAGCCATAGAAGAAGAACAAGAACAGCCATGAGAAGAACAAGAACAGCATAGAAGAGATCAGCCATAGAAGAACAAGAACAAGCCATAGAAGAAACAAGACAGCCATAGAAGAACAAGATTCAGCCATTAGAAGAACAAGAACAGCCCATTTAGAAGAAACAAGAACAGCCATAGAAAGAACAGAACAAAGAACAGCCATAGAAGAACAAGAAGCAGCCCATAGAAGAACAAGAACACCATAAGAAGAACAAGAACAGCCATAGTAAGAACAAGAACAGCCATAGAAGAACAAAGAACACAGCCATGAGAAGAACAAAACAGCCATAGAAGAACAAGAACAGCCATTAGAAAACAAGAACAGCCAGTAGAAGAACAAGAACAGCCATAGAAGAAACAAGAACACAAGAAGAAATAGAACAGCCCATAGAAGACAAGATCAGCCATAGAAAAACAAGAAAAGCCATAGAAGAACAAGAACAGCCATAGAAGAACAAGAACAGCATAGAAGAAAAGAACAAGGTCATTAAGGACAAGAACAGCCACCAAGAAGAACAAAAAGCAAAGAAGAACAAGAACAGCCATAGAAGGACAAGAACAGCCACAAGAAGACACAAGATTCAGCCACAAGAACAAAAAACAAGCACCAAAAGAACAGAACAAAGCAAGCACCAAAAAGACAAGAGCATCCACAAGGAAGAACAAAAACACAAAAGAAGAACAAGAACAGCCACAAGAAGAACAAAAAACAAGCACACCAAAAAGAACAAGAACAGCCACAAGAATGAGAACAAGAACAGCCACAAGAATTGAGAACAAGAACAGCCACAAGAAGAACACCAGCACAAAGAAAAAACCAAAAGCACAAAATAAGAACAAGAGCCCACAAGAATGAGCACAAAAAGAGAACAAGAACAGCCACAAGAAGAACAAAGGACAATCCACAAGAAGAACAAAAACAAGCACAAAAAGAACAAGAACAGCCACAAGAAGAACAAGAAGAGCCATAAGAGAACAAGAACAGCCACAGGAAAACAAGAACAGCCACAAGAACAAGAACAAGCACAAAAGCCACAAGAATGAAACAAGAACAGGCACAAGAACAAGCACAAGAACAGCCACAAGAATGAGAACAAGAACAAGCATAACCAAGAAATGAGAACAAGAACAAAAGAAATCAAAATAGAAAAAAAAAGTAAGAAGAAGAAGAGGGGAACCAAGAAGCCGAGTCGTGCAATATGAGGAGCGCGTGTTTGCCGTCCCCTCCAGTTCGCGTTTGCTTAGTCAAAATGAAAACATGTCCTTTTTAAGAGGAGAGATGGGGGGGGGGGAAGAAGAGGGAGAGGAAGGGTAGGGGGGGAAAAAGGGGATGGGGGAGGGGTAGGGGGGGATGGGGGATGGAGGGAGGGGATGGGGGGATGGGGGAAAAAGGGGAGGGGAGGGATGGGGAGGGGCGATGGGGGAAGGGGGAAAGGTAGGGGAGGAGAGGGGATGGGGGAGGGGAAGGGTTAGATGGGGAAGGGGAGGGGGAGGGATGGTAGGGGGAAGGGGGGGGGAAGAGGTGGGGGAAGGGGAGAGGGGGAGAAGGTAGGGGGATGGGGGGGAAGGGTAGCGGGATGAGGGAGGGGGGGAGTTGGGAGGAAAGGTAGGGAATATGGGGTGGGGATGGGGGGGAGAGGGAAAGGTAGGAGGGGGGAAGGGGGAAGGGAAAGATAAAGGGAGAACGGAGGGAGGGGAGGGAAAAAAGTGAAAAGGAAAGAGGGGAATAGGGAATGGTTAGGGAAAGGGGGAGAAGAAGAGGGAGTGTGAGAAGAATAAAGGTTTAGGGGGGGGGAAAGGGTGTGAAGTAAGGGGAAGAATGTTTAAGGGAAGTGAGACGGGTTATTGGGGTGGAGTTAGGGGAGGGAGAGTCGTAAGAGGAGGGAGGACGGAGGAAGGGGGAGAGGAGAGAGAGAAAAAGAAGAGGGAAGGGGTGGAAAAAGAAAGAAAGGAAGGGGTAGGGGAGGAAAAAAGAGAGTCGGAAGGGAAGTAAAGGCAGGAGGAAGAGAAATAGAGGGTAGAGGGTAGGAGAAGAAAGGGAAAGAATGAGGGTAGGATAACGTCGAAGGAGGATAGGGAAAGGGTAATAGGAGAGGGGTAAGAGAAGGATAAAAGGTAGAAGGATAAATGGAGGGAAGGGGAGGGGTGTATGGGGAAAGGGGAGTGCGAAAGAGGGATAAGGAAGAGGATAAGGAAATGAAAAGGGAGAAGGGAAAAGAGGAAGTTAAGTTAGCGAATAGGAGGAGAGAGGAGAAGGAGAGGAAGGAGAGAAAGATGAAAGTAGAAAATAAGAAAGATTTGGGAAAGAAGGGTGAGAGAAAAAGGGAAAGAGAGAAAAGAATGAAGAGATAGAAAGAGAATTAAAGATGGGGGAAAAGAAGGGAATGAATGGACAGTATAAAAGAAAGAGGAATAAGAAGGGGGCAAGAGGAGAGGAGAGAGGAAATAATATGAGGATAAACAGCATAATGGATAAAAAAGGACAATAGATAATATAATAAATAAATAATATAAATGAAGTAGCGCCGCACCACATATCCCGAGGAAAATATAATAGAATTATTATTGACTAGTGTAAATACTAGGTTAGGTTAAGTTAGGTTAGGTTTTGGCTTGGTTTGGTTTGGTTAGGGTTAGTTAGTTAGGTTAGGTTAGGTTAGGTTAGTTAGGTTTTGGTTTGGTTAGGTTAGGTTAGGTTAGGTTAGTTAGGTTAGGTTATGGTTTTTTTAGGTTAGGTTAGCGTTTGGTTAAGGTTACGGTTAGGTTAGGTTAGGTTAGGTTAGCGTTAGGTTATTTGGTTTGGTTTGGTTTAGGTTTAGGTTCTTTTTTAGGTTTTTGGTTTTGGTTAGTTGGTTTAGGTTAGTTAGGTTAGGTTAGGTTAGGTTTGGGGTTTGCGTTAGGTTAGGTTAGGTTAGGTTAGGTTAGGTTTTAAGGTTAGGTTAGTTAGTTAGGTTAGGTTAGGTTAGGTTTGTTTGGTTATTAGGTTAGTAGTTTAGCGTTAGGTTAGGTTTGGTTGGGTTGGGTTAGGTTGGTTGGTTGGGTTGTTAGGTTAGGTTAGTTAAGTTTTGGTTAGGTTAGGTTAGGTTAGTTAGTGTTTAGGTTAGTTAGTGGTTAGGTTTGTTAGGTTAAGTTAGGTTAGGTTAGTTGGTTTGTTAGTTAGGGTTAGGTTAGGGTTAGTTGGGTTGGGTTGGGTTAGTTGGGTTAGTTAGGTTAGGTTAGGTTTAGGTTAGGTTAAGTAGGTTGGTTAGGTTAGGTTAGGTTACGTTAGGTTGGTTCGGTTAGGTTAGGGTTTAGGTTAGGGTTAGGTTGGGTTAAGGTTAGGTTAGGTTAGGTTTAGGTTTAGGGTTAGGTTAGGTTAGGTTAGGTTAGGTTAGGTTAGGTTAGGTTAGGTTAAGGTAGGTTAGGTTTAGGTTAGGTTAGGTTGGGTTGGGTTGGGTTGGGTTGGGGTTTTGGTTGGGTTAGGTTGGGTATAGGTTGGGTTGGGTTAGGCTTAGGTTAGGTTAGGTTAGGTTAGGTTAGGTTAGGTTAGGTTGGTTAGGTGGTTAGGTTAGTTAGGTTTAGGTTAGGGGTTAGTGGTTTAGGTTGGTTTGGTTTAGGTTTAGGTTAGGTTAGGTTAGGTTAGGTAGGTAGGTTAGGTTAGGTTGGTTAGTTAGTTAGGTTAGGTTGGTTAGGTAGGTTAGGTTTGGTTTTAGGTTAGGTTAGGTTAGGTTAGGTTAGGTAGGTTGGTTAGGTTAGGTTAGGTTTGGTTTGGTTTTGTTGGGTTGGTTGGGTTGGTTTGGGTTGGGTTGGGTTGGGTTAGGTTAGGTTAGGTTAGGTTAGGTTAGGTTTAGGTTAGGTTGGTTAGGTTAGGTTAGGTTAGGTTAGGTTTGGTTAGGTTAGGTTAGGTTAGGTTAGCGTTAGGTTAGGTTTCTAGGTTAGGTTAGGTTAGGTTAGGTTATAGGTTAGGTATAGGTTAGGTTAGGTTAGGTTAGGTTAAGGTTAGGTTAGGGTTTGGTTGTTTGGTTAGGTTAGGTTAGGGTTTAGGTTAGGTTAGTTAGGTTAGGTTAGTTAGGTTATTAGGAGGTAGTAGGTTAGTTAGTTAGTTAGGTTAGGTTAGGGTTAGGTTAAGGTTAGGGGTTTGGTTAGGTTAGGTTAGTTGTTAGGTTAGGTTTAGGTTAGGTTAGGTTAGGTTAGGTTAGGTTAGGTTAGGTTAGGTTAGGTTAGGTTAGGTAGGTTAGGTAGGTTAGGTTTAGGTTTAGGTTTAGGTTAGGTTAGGTTAGTAGGTTAGGTTAAGTTAGGTTAGTTAGGTTAGGTTAGGTTAGGTTAGGTTAGGTTAGGTTTAGGGTTAGAGTTAGGTTAGGTTAGGTTAGGTTAGGGTTAGGTTAGGTTGTTAGGTTAGGTTAAGGTTAGGTTTTAGGTTAGGTTAGGTTGGTTAGTTTTAGGTTAGGTTAGGTTAGGTTAGGTTAGGTTAGGTTAGGTTAAGGTTAAGTTAGGTTAGGTTAGGTTAGGTTAGGTTAGGTTAGTTAGGTTAGGTTAGGTTAGGTTATTAGGTTAGGTTAGGTTAGGTTAGTTAGGTTAGGTTAGTTAGGTTAGGTTAGGTAGGTTAGGTTAGGTTAGGTTAGGTTAGGTTAGGTTAGGTTAGGTTAGGTTAGGTTAGGTTAGGTTAGGATAGTTAGGTTAGGTTAGGTACAGTTAGGTTGGTTATGGTTAGGTTAGGTTAGGTTAGGTTGGTTAGGTTAGGTTAGGTTAGGTTAGGTTAGGTTAGGTTTGGTTAGTTAGGTTAGGTAGGTTAGGTAGGTTAGGTTAGTTAGTTAGGTTAGGTAGGTTAGGTTAGGTTTAGGTTAGGTTAGGTTAGGGTTAGGTTAGGTTAGGTTAGGTTAGGTTAGGTTAGGTTAGGTTAGTTAGGTTAGGGGTTAGGTTAGTTAGGTTAGGTTAGGTTAGGGGTTAGGTTAGGTTAGTTAGTTAGGTTAGGTTAGGTTAGGTTAGGTTAGGTTAGGTTAGGTTAGGTTAGGTTAGGTAGGTTAGGTTAGGTTAGGTTAGGTTAGGTTAGGTTAGGTTAGGTTAGGTTAGGTTAGGTTAGTTAGGTTAGGTTAGGTTACGTTAGGTTAGTTAGGTTAGGTTAGGTTAGGTTAGTTAGGTTAGGGTTTGGTTTAGGGTTAGGTTAGGTTAGGTTAGGTTAGGTTAGGTTAGTTAGTTAGGTTAAGTTAGGTTTGGTTAGTTTTAGTTAGGTTTAGGTTAGGTTAGGTTAGGTTAGGTTAGGTTAGGTTAGGTTAGGTTAGGTTGGTTAGGTTAGGTTAGGTTAGGTTAGGTTAGGTTAGGTTAGGTTAGGTTAGGTTAGGTTAGTTAGTTTAGGTTAGGTTTGGTTTGGTTAGGTTTAGTTAGGTTAGGTTAGGTACCATACATACTGGATAAACAACAACAAAAACTATCGTACCAAAGATACTTGATAAACATCAACATAAAGTATTCATACATAACACACATACAAGGTTATGTTCTCCACATACATAATATCCCATTAAAAGGTGCTGGAGAAACAGAGTAATGAGTAATGGGGAAGAAGTGTGATGGAGAGAAAAGGTGTTAATGGAGTTAATGGGTAATTGATGGAGAAAGAAGTTGATGGAGAAAAAGAGTGATGGAGAAAAAGGGTGATAGAGTAAATTGATGATGGGGAAGATGGATGGAGGAGAAAGAAAGTGTTTGAGAAAAGGGGAATAGGTGGTAGAGAGAAAGGGTGAGAAAAGGGGTGATGGAATAAAAGTGATGGAGAAAGAAAGTGACGGAGTGAAAGTGATGAAGAGAAAGAGTGATGGAGAATAAGGGAACTAGGGATAATGGGTGATGGAGAATAAGGAAACTAGGGATAATGGGTGATGGAAGAAAAAATGGATAAAGGAAAAAGTTGATGGAGAAAAATGGTGATGAAGGAAAAAATTGATGAAGAAATAGGGTGACAGAGTAAATAGGAAATGGAAGAAAAGGGTGATGAAGAACAAGAAATAGAGAGAAGTGATAGAGAGAAGTCGTGATGGAGGAAATGATGATGGAAAAAATGTTGATGAAGGAAAATATACCGATTAAAAAAAGAAAAAAAAAAATCTTTTTCGGTCACACAGATCACGGTTATTTTTACTCTAATTGCGAAGCTGGAATTGATAATTACGACGATAACTACCTCAATTAAATTGATATAAATCGTAATAATCACAGATAATAACAATAGTAATAATGATAGAAATAATGACGATAAGAGGAAACGAATGATAGAAGTAAGAAGGAAGATGATAATGATAATAAAAAAATATAATAATGATATTCACAATGAAAGTAATAATAATCATAGTAATTATGATAATATTCACGATGATAACCAAACACCAAAATAAAAACAATAATTAAACAATAATAATCAAAACAATAAAAACAACAATTCTGATAATGATGATAAAATTCATAATAACATTGATGTTAATAAACGATACCAAAACTATATCGTATGAGAGAATGAGAGAAAATGAACACATGAACAATACAGGAGATGTGTTCATTAACCGGATTCGGATATATATATATATATATCATCGTCAGAAATAAATGTATTGGAAACCGGTTGTAAAGATATATATTCTCGTTTATATATATATTTTTCTACATTTGTCGCAACGAATGAGATACCGAAACGGATAATAATAATGATGATTTTGATGATAATAGCGAGTAGCAAATTGATAATAGAAACAGAATCTACTGTGATAATAATGATAATAATAATAAGAAAGAAGAAGAAGAAGAAGAACAGACAGGTGTAAGACAAAAAAAAAAAAAAAAAAAAATCGTGTTATATGTTATTCATCAGATCCAAAATATTGCTGACTCATCGTAAAAAAATAAATAAAATGAAAAAAGAAAGAAGAAAAAGAGAGAAATAAAATCATCCCTTTACACCTCTTGTCAAAAACCCAAAATGATCTCTAAAGCCAGTGTACGGAAGGTCGAATATTGCTTTGTCGCTCCGTTTCTTTTGATCATTCTTTTCTGTTTTTTTTCCGTTTTTTCTTTTGTTTTTTTCCTGTTTTTGTTTCGTTTCGATCTGTTATTCTTTATTTCCGTTTGTTCTTTTTTATTCTTGGTTTTGTGGACCTCTTTCTGATTTTTTAAAAATCTTTATTTTTCTTTTTATATATTTTTTTCATTCTTTTCCCTCTTTCCTTTATATCTCTCCTTCTTTTTCCCTTTATTCTCTTTGCTTTATTTATTTTTCATAGTTCTTTTCATTCCTTTCCTTTCCTTTCTTTGTTTCTATCTTTTTCTAATTTGGGATTTGGTTGCCGCTATTTCTCTATTTCTCTTTTCTGATTCTCTCTCTCTCTCTCTCTCTCTTCTCTCTTCTCTCTCTCTCTCTCTCTCTCTCTCTCTCTCTCTCTCTCTCTCTCTCTCTCTCTCTCCTCTCTCTCTCTTCTCTTCTCTCTCCTCTTCCTCTCTTCTCTCTCTCTCTCTCTCTCTCCCTCTCTCTCTCTCCTTCCCCTCCTTCCTCCCTTCTCTTCTCCTCTCCCCTCTCTTCCCTCCTTCCCCTCTCCTCCTCCCTCCCCCTCTCTTCTCCCTTCCCCTCTCTTCCCTCCTCCTCCTCTCTCTCCTCCCCTTCTCTTCGCTCTCCCCCTCTCTTCCTCCTTCCCCCCCTCTCCTCTCTCTCCTCCTCCCTCTCTTCCACCTTCCCCTTCCTCCTCCTCCCTCTCTCCCCTCCCCCTCTCTTCTCTTCTTCCCCTCCTCCCTCCTCTTCCCCCTCTCCTCCTCTTCCTCCTCCTCCTCCCTCTCTTCCTCCCCTCCTCCCCTCTCTTCCTCCCTCCCCCTCTCTTCCTCCTCTCCTCTCTTCCTCCCTTCCTTCTCTTCCTCCTCTTCCTCCTCCCCCCTCTCTTCCTCCCTCCTCCTCTCTTCCTCCCTTCCTCCTCCCTCTTCTCTTCCCTCCCTCCTCTCCCTCCTCCCCCTCTCCTCCTCCCTTCCCCTCTCTTCCTCCCTCCCCCTCTCTTCCTCCTCCTGCCCTCCTCTTCTCCTCCTCCCCTCTCCCTGCCCCTCTCCTCTCCTCCTCCCCCCTCTTCTCCTCCTCCCTCCTCCCTCCTCCCCTCCCTCTCCCCCTCTCTTCCTCCCCCCCCCTCTTCTTCTTCTCTCTCTCTCTCTTTCTCTTTAACGAAAGTCATCACCCAGTTCCATCCCAAGTTTTATGACAAAACCACTGAACTGTGTATTACATATTTCTTATGTGGTACGATCGTGGTGTTATTCTCAGCGAAGAAGATGAGGTCTGACGGTTGGGGGGGGGGAGGGGGTTAGGAGGGGAGGGGAAGGGAGGAGGGGAAGGGGGTAGGAGGGATGGAGGAGGGGTAGGAGGGGTAGGGGAGGGGTAGGAGGGGTAGGGGAGGAAAGGAGGAAGTGGAGTTGGGGTGGGGGGAGAGGTAGGAAGGGTAGGAGGAAGGGTAGGGAGGGTAGGAGGAGGGGGAGGGGAAGGTAGGAGGAGGGGTGGAGGGAGAGGGAAGGAGGAGGGGAGGAAGGAGGAGGGGAGAACAGAGAGGGAGCAGAAGTGGAGTTGGGGAGGGGGGAGGGATGGAGGGGGGGGAGGAGGAGGTGAAAGAAAAAAGCAGGAAGAGGATGGAAGAAAGGGGGAGGGAGTGGAGTGGGGAAGGGGAATAGAAGAGGAGGGGGACGGGGAGGGGTATAAAGAAGGGAGATTGAGAAGGGAGAAAGAGAGGGAGACTGGGAGGAGGGGAAAGGGAGAGAGGAACCATGGGTAGAGGAAGAGTAGAAGCAAGAGGAGGAGAGAGAAGCAGGTGGGGGAAGGGATAGAGTAAGAGGAAGAGAAAAAGGAAGGGGGAGAGGAGGAGGAAGAGAAGGGGGATGGGAGGAAGTGGAAAAAAAGGAGGAAAAGGAGGGGGGAAAGAGGAGTAAAAAGAAAGAAAAGGAGGGGGAAAGGAGAGTAGAAGAAGAGGAAGGGAAGAGAAGGGAGAAAAGAGAGGGCGTATGAACAAAGGTGGATGAGCAGGGGGGGGGGAGAGGCTTGAACAAAGACGAGGGAGGACAAGGAAGGAAAGGGTGGGGGGGGGGGGGAGACAGGGAGAATAGAAGGGGGTCGAACAAGTGGTCAAGGGAGGGAAAAGGAGGGGGGGTAGGGGTTGGGGGTAAGAGGTAGAGAGTAGGGTAATGGGTAGGGGAAGGGAGTAGGGGGCAGGGGGCATAGAGGGCAAGAGATATACGGTAGGGGTAGGGTAGGAAGGGTGGAAGGGGGAAGGTAAGGGGGTAGGCAGGGTGGAGGGGGGGGGGGAAGGTAAACAAGGGTGAAAATACAATGTCGTAAAAGCAGGAACCGAAGCAGAAAGGTAATATGTTACGTCATATGTATATATATATATATGTATATATGTATTTCTTTTCTTGTCTCTTTGTTTCTTTCTTTGGGCGGGCCGGGGGGGGGGGGGGGGGGGTAGAGAGGGAGGAAAGTGGGTACATAAGTGTCTTTTTTACCGCATGAAATAGTCTCTATTATTCCATATTGCTACTGGTACTGTGTGTGTGTGTGTCTGTCTGTGTTTGGGTACGTCAAAGAACATAGACACACGTACAAACATACAAACATGCACAAAAATCATATATATATACACACCTACACATAATATAAACACGCATATACATCCAGCCAAACGTACATATTAATAAAGGCTTTTACATATTAATACAGTTTATACATATATCTGCACACATCTATCAATATGGAAATATGTTCGGGTTTTCACGATCACAAAAAAACATGCAAAGAAATACTCTTCATACAGAATTGTGGTTGTGCTTTTGCAAGCATTTAGGCTTTGCGTTTCATTGCAAGCACAAAGGGGTGACAGAAATATTTGAAAACAGAACGTGGGTATATTGAAATATATGTGTGTGTTTTTTTTTTTTTTTTTTTTTTTTTTTGACCCTTTATTTTTGCTTCCCGTTTTTTTTTTCCAGTTTGGTATTTTTAAAGTATGTTTTGAGTTATTTTGGCGAGGAGGAAGGGGTGTCGGGGCGTGTTGTTTTGGCGAAGTGCAGAGGTGGGGTTTGGGGGCGTGAGGGAGCACACATAGGCCCACACGGAGCTATACATACATAAACCACATGTGCACACACACACACACAAACAACGCATATAAGCTCTCTGTCTGTCTCTCTCTCTTTCTCTCTCTCTCTCTCTCTCTCTCTCTCTCTTCTCTCTCTTCTCTCTCTCTCTCTCTCTCTCTCTCTCTCTCTCTCTCTCTCTCTCTCTCTCTCTCTCACTCTCTTCTCTCTCTCTCTCTCTCTTTCTCTCTCTCTCTCCTCTCCTTCTTTTTCTCTTTCTCTCTCTCTTTAACCCTATCCGCCTCTCACTCTACCCTCTTCCCCTCCTCCTCCTCCTCTTCCTTTTCCCTTCATATCTCTCTCCTTTCTCTCCCTCTACCCTCCCTCCCCCCTGATCTCTCCTTCCCCTCTCCAGTTCCCTTTAATTTCTTCTCACCCCCTCTCTATCCCCTCCCTTTTTCTCCTTCCTTCCCTCTCT
>NW_020870756.1:157595-180095 GCF_003789085.1 Penaeus vannamei | reverse complement strand
GAGAAAAGGACATTGCATGTAGGGCATAGAGGTAGGTTAGAGGGATGTGACATGAGGCGTGAGTGAGTGATTCTGGTGTGGCCTATTCGTAGGCGGGCAAGGGCAGTTTCCCAACGTCTGTTTTGATGGTATGGAGCTGACCAAGGGGAGATTGAGGGTTTTATGGTTTGGAGTTTGTTGGTGCACAAACCTGACCAGAAGGATTGCCATCGGTTGTAAAGGTTTTGAAGTGGGGTAGTAGTCGGTGGCTGGGATGTGTGAAAAACGGGGTTGGTGACTTGTGGGCAAGGCAGCAGATCGTGCTAAGTTATCTGCTTTTTCGTTGCCGGGAATCCCGACATGGCTGGGTATCCAGCAAAAATTCACTGTTTTCTGTCGTGTAGACAGATAGAATAGCTGGTCGTGTATCTTATCGGCTATAGGGTTGGTAGGATTGTACGGCGAAGATGGGCTGATGCTTTGTTAAAGGATATGAAGGCTGTTAGTTGACTGGGGGCACCTTTCTTGTGTCGGTAGCTATCTATTCCAAGCTGTGCGCTTCAGACGAAGCACTTTCGTACATTCAAGGTTCCACCATGGAACACATTTTGAGGTGTAAGGTCGGGATGTTCGAGGGATGGGTATATAGGCTGTATTTAGGACGTTAGTTGTGAAGTATTGGAGCATTTCTGAGGTGGTAGAGAATGATGATGGAGGAAGTTCAAGAGTAGATAGAGAGGTAAAGGTATTCCAGTCTGCTCTGTCAAAGCACCAGCGAGGGGGATTTGGGAGCGGGATATAGGATGTTGAAGAAAGAAGAATTGGGAAGTGATCACTATTTAGGACAGACCAGTGGAAATCTATATGAAGGATAGGAGAGCAAAGAGAGAGATCTAGGCATGAAAAAGATTGAGTACGTAGGTCGAAATGAGTGGGACTGTTGGAGTTTAGGAGGATAAGGTCAGTTTTAGCTTGAAATTGTTCTAAGGAGCGACCTCTTGTATTGATAATAGAGTCACCCATAAGAGTATGGCGACAGTTAAAGTCTCCAGCTATTAGGAAGGTGGTTGGAGTTGGGAAAGTAAGGTCTCAAATTCTAGGAAGTCAATAGGGAGGGAAGGAGAGAAGTAGACTAAAATGATTGTGATCCAGCGGCGGAGGAAAATCCGGATAACTGTGCAAGGTATAGTAGTTTGTAAAGGAGGTATGATATATGGTGTTTTATGATGAACAAGTATGGAAGAAGCAAATATAGAATGAGGGTGACACAAAATGGGAGGTGTGAGGAAGGTTTCTTGGAGGCAGACGATAGATGGATTGTAAGAGGAGAGAAGACGGCGGATTTCAGGTGTGTGTGAGCGAAAGCCTCTAATGTTCCACTGCAGTAGAGCCATTGTGGATCATTCTACAACTATTATGGGTGGCAATGTATGTCTGAGAGGTAAGAGGAGGGGTATCTGGGGGTTGAGGTATGGGATCAGGTGAAGGTGGTACTCTTGTATCAAGAGAATCATCATGGGAAGGGGGGTCAGAGGGAAAAGGTGAAGGTATAGAATCTGGAGGTTCATCAAGAAAGGTGGGATCTGGGGAAGGACATTGTGCTAGAAGGGATTCTCGTGTGCATCCAGGAGGGAGTGGTAGGGATAGTAGGGAAGGAAGGGTTTTTGGTTTAGGTACGGGTGGTGGAGTGGATAGGGTGTGTTTGGGAGGTGTGGGAGGAAGAGGGGTAGGGGGATGTGAGGAGGGGGAGGATGGATTTCGGCAGTCACTGTGAATGCAGCCAGAATCTGGGCAGAGAAATTGATGGCTGGTTGAGAGGGAGGAACTTTCTCTTGTGTTATACGTAGAAAGTTTCTTATGTCTTTAAGGGTTTGGGGGGGGGGGGGGATTGGGAAAAGGATCTTTTATGGGGAGGTGAAGAGGAGATCGGTATCTGAGAATTTGAGGGTGTAGGTGTGGGATGGGATCTGGTAGGAGAGGATGGGGTGGGGCGTTTGGGTTGTCTAATGCGACTGACAAGGCGTGAAGTAGGAAGAGACATAGGAGTTGTGGATATTGGAGTGTCTGGATTTAGGGTGGAAAATTGAATGTACGAAAGCGCTTCGTCTGAAGCGCACAGCTTGGAATAGATAGCTACCGACACAAGAGAGGTGCCCCCAGTCAACTAACAGCCTTCATATCCTTCATACCCTGATTGGGGGATATGAGAATTAGAGATGGAAAGTTGAGGAGCAGGGGAAAGTGGTGCTATAGATGTATAGACCACTTGGGTAGCTTGAGTCCTAGTTTGAATCTGAGATTTGCTACTTCACTTTCAAATTTGTAGGCTGTGCAGCCTCTATAGAATACATTATGAGGTCCGCCACAATTTGCACATGTACATGATTGTGCAGGGCAATTTGCACGCTCATGACCAGGTTGACCACATAGTGGGCAGCGGGCTGTAGACCGACAGTGCTTTGCAGGGTGGCCAGCAAAACGGCACATGGTCTTACATGGCAAGAAACCCCTCTTATATAGACCTTATGGGAAGGTCGTGTCTACGAAGGTAATCTTGGCAATATTGATGGGACTTCCGATTACCTCTGGGGGAATTAGAACTTCCCCAGTGGCATGTTTTTCAGTCTGTCCAGACAGGGCAATCAACTGAGGAGAGGGAAACAGTTCCAGTACATGTATTAAGGGAGGGGCGAGGTAGAACGGGTATAGGTTTGCCAGTGAGGTCAACTAGGGTAGATATTGCTTTGGCTTGAGTCTCAGATGTAACTGTGATTAACCGTGTGCGATCAGGACGACTACGGAAGAAAACTTTGCCAACTTGTTTTTGGAGGCAATGTTGAAAGAGTAGGGTGTTATCTGAGTGAGGCGCTGTTGGGGGGAACTATAAAGTATCGGTCCCATTTGGTTGGTTTAAACAGATTATTCAAAAAGCTTGAGGAAGTGGGAATTGTAGAAGGGCGAGGGCGGGAGGAGGAGGGAGTGGTGTGAGGTGAGGTTTTCTTATGGAGGTGTGGGCGATATGGTTGAAGAGTTGTGATAAGGGAGGTTTGGGTATAATGTGATGATTGTTCAGGAAGTGGGCTGGATGATGTTGGGAGTGAGGATGGGATATCTTCTATGGGTTGAGTTAGTATCTGGGTAGATGATTCAGGATGGGTTAGGTTGGTAGTATGCATAGAGGAGGGAGCTGTATAGTGGTGTTCTGAGCCGTGGTCAAAGGGGAGTCAGGGGTCGGTAAACTTGAGGATTTAGATTCAGAGAGGCTATTTGATAAAGGGGCAAGCCTCAATGCCCCTAATATGGGTACAAGATCTTCATTACTGGCCATGGTAAGCCTGGTTTTATGTGGGGAAGGTAAAAAACGATCCACCTCTCAGGGTCCCTGTAAGGGGTAAGGGCTAAATGATTTATCGAGGAATACCGTGCCTATGGCTCCCTAAGGCCGGTCATGACTGTCACGAGGTCAGCCTTTCATCCTTTCAACATGGCTCTTACATCTTAGGAGTTTGAAAGGTGAAGGGTTGGGGAAGATAAGAGAGAGAAAGGAGAAAAGACCGTGCAAAATTAGTCAAGGCAAGGGCTGAGATCCAAGGCGGGGGAGATCTCCCGCATTGGGTCTCAGACTCTGTCTCCTAAGCCCCCCCACGACAACAACGGGCTAAGGATGGGGGGGGGGGGTATGTTGTATCATTGTACTGATACTGCATCATAGTGATGCAGGCAAGATCTTTTCAGTCTGACCTTGTCGTAGACAGGGCAATCAAATGGTTAGCTTGAGTTCCAGTAGAAGGCCCATGAGAGGAATAGGGTAGGAATAGGTTTGCCAGTGAGGTCAGACAAAAATGAAGACTTGAGGATGTTGGGGGGGGAATAGGAATGTTTTCTGAATGTTAGATAATGACCTGAGTGGGTGATCAGGAGAGAGCGATTGTTAGGGGAACCAGAGAAATTAAAGTTAATGCAACTAGTAGATAAAGGGGTTTCAATTCTTTAGAAACAATAGTTTTTAATGATTTTTTTTTTGAATAAAAAATTCAAATTTCCAACTCCGGGGTACAACACACTTAGCCTTTGTTAATCCCTTTCCTATGCCATTTACTACCCCCCCTAAATCTCACGACTATTGTCGTCATTAAGGGGGTGTGGTTAGGAGACAGGGACTGAAGCCCTTTGTGGGGGATCACTCCTACCTTGGTCCTCAGCACTCGGCTCATTTCACTTTGTATAGCCTTTTCATCTCCACCTTTCTTTTTCCTTCTCTTCTTCATCCACTTCCGTCCACATCTTAGTGCGAGACATGCTAAAGGCTGGCATTGTGTCAGTCCTGAATGGCCTTTATGCTGTTTGTTATTCTCTCTTTACCCTCTTCATTACCATACTAACCTACAGTGCTCTACAACCTTTGACATTGAACATATTTTGTTCTAATTGTTAATACCTTGCTAAAATACTTTCCTTACCTGTAGGCTTTGCCACCAAGCCTCGCCCTATTGCTATATTTTGTGTCCTTAGATGTTGACGCTACACCTTCCTATAGTCCTACATGTCTAACAAACTTGCTTTTTAACCACTGACCACTGAAAACACCAGGATATATTAAGAAAAAAGTGAGACATGGTAAGATTTATTCATATCCAAATCATTTAATGCTACCATTC
Source organism: Penaeus vannamei (assembly GCF_003789085.1). Classification (NCBI taxonomy): domain Eukaryota; kingdom Metazoa; phylum Arthropoda; class Malacostraca; order Decapoda; family Penaeidae; genus Penaeus; species Penaeus vannamei. Next base: position 175,458 of record NW_020870756.1, on the reverse strand, counting down.
TTTGTACAACAAGACATAGGCATATGTACACAAAAATACTGTTGTATCAATGTACAACTGTCAGGATTTGCAACATGGGGTCTTAAATTTAAGTGAGCCTTTCTTTTCTGTCCACCGGGGTTGCCCCGAGTCCCTGTTCAGAGAATTGTTGAGCCAGGTACTGAGTCTTGGTATTAACGCCTACCAGTAGCTACACATCTACCATGCATGGTAAGAGAGCTCCAAAATGCGCCACTACCAACTATCCAAAAGGAGAAACGAACGCAACAAGTCTGTACAGGGCTTGGTTCACTCCCATGCTGAACACCTTGTATACTTTATGCTTAGTCTACTGGTGTATCATAAACATCAACTCTACAACACACTATCATTGGCAATGAAAAAATAAAATAAAAAGATATATATCCACAATAAGAATAATGATTTCAAATAGAGCTTCCATCACTTTTTCACAACATCTATTGGACATTTCTTGTAAAAGATATCACTAAAAAATTTCATATTAGGAAACATGAATATCCCATAATACACAAAAGCAAGAACAGAAAATAAAAATATTATTTGTCCCAACAATATATGTACATAACATAAATACAAGAAGTGCTAGTGTGAATGGGAGAGCAAAGGGATATATCAAAGCCACAAACATTTTTGGAGATTCTTTCATTACTTCAAAGTTCATCAGAAAATGTAGACTCAAAGCTACATTCTCTTGGTTTAAAAGTAATCTTGTTTCAGATACCTTGGTAAGGTATACAAAAAAATGCTGAACCTAATTGTGGCTAAGAAGGGAGGAAAAGAAAAAGAAAGAAAAAAAAATATATATACATCTATGTGTATACAAGTGTGCTATTTGTATTATGTATATGTACATACAATATGTTTTCAGGTTTGTGTTGTTATTTAAAATCTAAGCAAGTCTAAGGGAGTAGGGGGAGGAAGGGGGGGGGGGGGGAGAGAGAGAGAAGAGAGAGAGAGAGAGAGAGAGAGAGAGAGAGAGAGAGAGAGAGAGAGAGAGAGAGAGAGAGAGAGAGAGAGAGAGAGAGAGAGAGAGAGAGAGAGAGGAGGGGGGGGGGGGGATGAGTTAAGAAACAAAGAGGAGAATAATGGTGTATGTATGCATGTGCCAGAGTGAGCATGTAAGCTTGCATGAATGTCAGTGTGAACATGTGTGCGTGCATGTGTGTGTGTGTGTGTGTGTGTAAGTGCATATATATGTGTGTGTGTGTGTAAGTGCATATATGTGTGTGCCTGTAAGTGCATTAATGTGTGTGTGCATATATGTGTGTGTAAATGCATATATGTGTGTGTAAATGCATATATATGTGTGTGTAAGTGCATATATGTGTATGTGTGTGTGTGTAAGTGCATGTGTGTGTCTGTAAGTGCGTGTATGTGTGTACATGCATGTGTGTGTACGTGCATGTGTCTACTTGCATGTGTGTGTGTACTTACATGTGTGTGTACATGCATGTGTGTGTACGCGCATGTGTGTACGCTCATGTGTGTGCGTGTGTACGTGCATGTGTCTGCGTGTGTATATGCATGTGTAGTGCAAGTGTGTGCGTATGTACATGCATGTGTGTGTGTACGTGCATGTGCGTCTGTGTATTTACGTGCATGTGCATGTTTGCCTGTGTGTGTGTGTGTGTGTGTGTGTGTGTGTGTGTGTGTGTGTGTGTGTGTGTGTGTGTGTGTGTGTGTGTGTGTGTTTTATGATTTTCTATTAATGGCATAAATGTAATAACTGCTTTTGCTGAGGAACTTCTACGATGGACTGTTCGTAGCGAGTCCAGAGGGAGGCTTACATTCTGACTTTTTGTGGCTTGGATAACACACTGTGGCAGAGAACTATAAAGCAGAACTGCCCATCATTACACAATTGAAGCGTAGCCTTGGTTTAGTCTGCACTGCAGTGAGACTGTAGCTTGTGATAAATGTACAATGGCTGATACTGAAGTTGAGTACTGTAGATAAACTGAAGTAAAAGCAGAGTCCTTGTGTGACACTTTAAAGACTGTGATTACAATTATTTTTTTTTACATGAATTAACAGCCCGTGTGATTTAAAAATTATCCTCATAAAAATTTGCCCTGAGGAAGTGTGCTGGAAAGCTTTTTTTCCACTTGGGACAGAAATCCATAATGATAAACCGATTCTTTTACAAAGATCAGCAGTAAGTACAAATATTTTTGTTTATCTTTTATCAAAGATTAATCAATCTGGTCCTTGAGTGAACTCCACGCAAACTAAGAGGGATGGGGTTGTCTCACACTCACACGAGCACAACACAGAACACAATTTTTTCTGGCAGTTTTTGGGCCTTTGTATTCAAAGTTTCAAGGAGCCCTTCATTTTGTCAAGGAGAAAGAACCTATTATTATTTTGTACTTTCCAAAAACAAATAGATAGGGAAGGGAATATACTAAACTTAAAATATTGGAAAAGAAAGGAATGGAAGGGCATGGATGGTATGCAATAAAATACTCTAAGACATATAAAGCTTTCCAACAATATACATAATTATTTGTGGTCAGGCCACATGAAGAGTGCTTTGTGACGAGATGCAGAAGTGGAGTTCCCAATGCAACAGCCCACTCAAAACTTATTATGCAGATGACAGAGAACACTCATCTGGGCTTAACCAAGAAATATATAAATTTGCACAAGGACTCAAGAAAAATTTCCACACAGAGAGCCGAGCCTATAAGAAATGGCTAGTGAAGACATCACACGGGTCTGGAGAGGAGCAACGCCCTCCTGCAGCTGGCTGATAGGGCTGCAGAGGGCTGGCTGGCCCGCCATCACGACCCTCTCGAGCCGGGAGCAGAGCAGTCAAGTCCGTTGTAGTTGCCTCCATTGTAGCTGAGGCCTGGGGCAGGAGGGGGACCTTGGGGGTGTGCTGAGGCTGGAAGTCCGTGTGACCCTTGAGGAGGGGGAGGAGGCAGAGGAGGAGGGAGAGGAGGAGGGGTCACCAGGGGGCTGTGTTGAGGCGGTGCCACCCTGCTGGGAGGATACACTGGCAGAGGCCCACTGGCATTGCTTGAATACTGTCCTCTGGAATATGACCTTGCAGGATAGCTGGTGTTTTGCGTAGGTGGATGTGGTCCTGTAGGTCCTGTGGGTCCTGGTGCAGGAAGGGAGCTGAGGTGGGGCCGCTGGGAGGCCGTGTGGCCCACAGGCTGTGTGATGGAGGAGCTTCTTGAGGACATGTCCATTGCAACTGGATTCACAATAGAGTTTGGCAGGGGAAGTGGCAGGGTAGGGAGAGCTGGTATGGGGGAAGGAGGTAAGCCAACCTGTGAGGCTTGGGCTCCAGGTAATGCAGTCAGGGAAGGGCCACTGGGAGAAGAGGGAATCGAGCTGACTGCTGGTGGTGGTACAGGCATTGGGGGGGTAACCCCTGATCCTGGGTAGCTAGGTGGTGGGCCTGGGGGTGGGCTGGCAGCCTGCCTGCCTGGTGTCGCAGTGTGTGCTGCAAGGGGGCCAGTGCTGGTGCCTGGGCTGCTCGATGTCATGCTACCACAGGTGTTTGATCCTGGGCTGGGACTGGCTGCCACAACCCCCTTGGCAGTGCATGTTACTTTCTGGACAGTGACCTCTCTGCCTTGAAAGATGGAATTCTTTGGTGGAGCTGTTGGAGGTGGTGGTGGGGGAGGGAGGTTCTTATCCTTGTGGCGCCGGTGGCTTCTGTCACGCTCCTCACTCTCTGCAAGGAGAAGGTCAAACTTTAGGTTGGAAACCTTATGCTGCAAGCAGGGACAGATAAAAAATGAAAGCAGATCATTAATAAAAACAATAATAAATAACATAAGATAATATTTTAACATTTATATTTTCTATCTAATGTTAATAATAGACAACTTCCAAGCAAAGTGTGACAAAGTATGCAATCATTAAAGGTTAATTACACATTAATTCTTTTCAAACTGAACCTCAATAACTTTATACTGAATGAACTATTTGCATACTTTAAACCCATTAATGCCGGTATATTTTGAAGCCGAAAATAAAATACTCTGGGCGGCTACAAAATTGGCGCGCGGGGCTGGCCTGGACTCTGCCCGAGCGCCGGCTGTGGACCGCTGCTGCGTCAGAGCGTGAGCCCCAATACAGCGTCACACTGGCGGGATGCCCGGCAATGTTATTTTTTCGGGTGTCTCATATGTGGGACACCCGCTGTTAGTGGGTTAAGGAGCAGGCAACAGCTCTGGTGAGTGACACTATGCATCCACATTATGAAGAACTATTTCCGATCCATTATAGACCACCTAATTAACATAAATTCTCTCCCGTATGAATATCCCAACTATTTGAAAAAAAGAAAAAGACAAAAGTCAAAGTAAACTGCCAATCAAAACATAAATAATACCCTAATTATCATGCACACAAACTCATCCTTAACCTATTGATGCTAGGATGGCATGCTCATACATGTCATGTCCATTAATTGCTAGTCCTACCTATCTCACCTGTTAACCTTTTCCCTTGATAAAGAAAGAAAGAAAGAAAAGAAAAACTTTTTTATTGTTATTAGTATTTTAGTAATTTTACAAAAATCCTGTCAACAATACTAAAAACAGTATCGATGTTAACCCTTTGGATCCGGGGACTTCAAGGGTACAAAACACAGGCATTAGGCTTACTAGAGTGGTCATGCTGACAGTTGTGTGGCTTGTAGGCAAATGAACTCTCATATGAGGTGAAAAGACTCTATGCCTCCCCTTTGCAATGTCATTTTCTCTTGCAGGTATAGACATGAAATTTAAGACCTTTTTAAGACTTTAAGACTCAAACAAATTTCTTTTTAAGACATGGAGTCTGTAAATTATAGTCCTAACTCTCATCTGTGACCGATTAAAAAAAAAAAAAAAAAAAAATCACACCATAATTTTTTATAGAGCCTGTCTGATAAAACTGTGTTCCTCTTTTTCAACATGGCCTATAAGTAAATGGTTGCTTCAATCCGCAAAGGTCAATGCCTGATGCTGACACATGATTTCCGATTAAGCTGTGTAAAGATCCACAAGTGAGTTGAATTGTGACATGTCTGCCTGTAACTTATATATATAGATTTACACAAACAAAGATGTACCATGGGCAAATTTAAGAGATTTTAAGACCTGCAACAGGAGATGCTCCTTTTTTTTTTTTTTTTTTTTTTTTTTTTTCAATTTCCAATGTTCATATTTGACAACTGACTTGCTTTATCCAGATGGTGACAGACTAATCCTTGCACAGACTTCCAATCATCTCTCTATGTAGTCCAAACTATAGTGCAAGAATAATGACAGTAAATAAACATTTTGTTTTTTGTGTCATTTTCTTATATTTTCATGGCATTCATTTTTTTTTTATAATACAACCTGTCCTGCCAGTCATGGCAGGCAGGAATAGACTGACCCAGAGCATGGAAAAATGTGTCCCCTCTGGAGTCAATGCTTGTTCAGTCACGGCTCATGTATACCATATTCCACACTTGTTTATTGATGGCAATAAGGCAAAACCCCATTCAAAGAGCCAAATGAGTCTAATCACCCTCCAAGAGGTTTGTGCACTAGTGGCAAATTTCCTGTCACCTTAGCCTTCAGCTGAAATGCTCACAACAGCAAGTTTGTGCAACTCCAGCCCAATTCAATTCAACTCAAGCAAATTATTTCCTGACATGATAGTCATGTCATCCTGATTGTAAGGGTTAATGGCAGGAAGGGGGGGGGGGAGGGAAGAAGAGAGGAAGGGAGAGAGAGGGGAGGGAGGGAGAGAGAGAGAGAGAGAGAGAGAGAGAGAGAGAGAGAGAGAGAGAGAGAGAGGAGAGAGAGAGAGAGAAGAGAGAGAGAGAGAGAGAGAGAGAGAGAGAGAGAGAGAGAGAGAGAATCAAAGAATGGGGAAATTGGGTGAGGTCATATTGGGCCTACTACCTTCTTGGCGACTGAAAATATTTGAATCCAAATTTTTGTAAACAAAATTCACAAAGCAAAATTGCAGTGGACAGGACATGTAACTCAGGGGCAATTGGTTAATTTTTTTCAAGATTCAATATTAAACTGATATATGATGTACAAATGATTATCAAGAAGGCAATTTCTAAGTTATTTCTCACACAATCCCACACAAAACCTTCAACTGAAAAAGTCACCAACAAGGATGAACACTCCCCCAATAATATCTGTACCAGTGTCTGCATGGCCTATCGTCTATATCTTTGAGTAAATGTATCAAGTTGAAATATGACCAATATTATATGATGCTTTTAATACTTTTTACTTATATGTGATTGAAGGCAAAATCACCTTTCTTTGTTGTAATTAAATTTTCTATTAAAATAAGCAATACCAAACTCTGACAAAAAATAAATCAAAATAATTTACTTTAGTTTTAAACACAGGCAACTGCCCTCAATTGAGTAATAAATATATAGGACGGTGCACTTAATTGCTGACACCTGAGCTAAGCTAATAAGTTGGGTGCTGTATAAAAGGCACAAATCTGTTAATTTAAAACTGACAATATATCAATTTTGTTAAAAAGTGTCAGCCCTCTATGCATGGTATTTCATCCAGTAAAATGTCTTGTTTTCAAATTCCTCATCTGTGTTGTGTAAATAGTACCAAATACATTTTTCATTAAAGTAAGTAAAATTATCAGAAAAAATAAATGATTTCCCATGAGCATAGCTAATGGTACACTTTTTGAGATCATATGTTCGACATCCAACATTTTATTTAAGTCCCTGAGGAGGGGGGGACATGGGGTCAAATTGAGTTAGCTAGCTTATAGTATAGGTACATGGATGAGGAAACTACCAAACGAGCATTAAACGCCTGCTATGGCTCATTCTCCTGCAGCTGCCGCGAGACCTGCTGAACACCAGAGAAGGTATGTCCCTAAAGAGCGCCCAGGTACACCTATGTGGACTTCTGCTTGCAGCAATCGTGCATACAGCCTTTGTGACAGTGCGCATAGATATGAGATATTTCCGTTACATTTCGCTCATGGTCGGTACTTTATGGGTTCGTGAATGTTCAAGGAACACGTTTATACCAATATCAGAAAAAAATTATATCCCCATGATTTATGAAATATTTTGTGGAAAAAAAAAAAAAAAAAAAAAAAAAAAAAAAAAAAAAAAAGTAAGTTCTGTGTCCTTTTATACACAAAATATGCTTCTATCAAGACTCCCTAGTTATAGTAGGTTCCGAAGTAATCTGCAGGTATATCACGTACGAAGCACTAATGTTTGAAAATAGCGTTGTAAGTAAGGATTGAAATATTTCCGTTACATTTCGCTCATGGTCGGTACTTTATGGCATCAGTAAATTTGATTTGCTATGAAATTGGTTGTTACCGCTGTGAAGAGGACTTCATTACGAAGGTCACCAAATAATCAGATTTTTGAACTTAGGATGTATAAGCAAGATACTGATTATTTCATATTGAAGATGATAGTACTCAGTAATACCTACTCTGAAATAAAAACTATATGGAATTTTGATCTCGATTTTGTGCGCAGTCTTCGTCTAAAGTTGAAAGAGCTGTTTCATCTGTTTTGTGCGTTTTCGATAAAAAAATATTACATTTAGACGATACTGTAGGTTTTAGGTACCATAAATCCGCAAATATCCCACCCCACCTAGGCGTCTGCATGATTTTATGCACTTCTTATAAAAGATCATGGGTGCAAATGGCTAATCAACATCTCTACACTCATTTCCCTTTGCAATCTGCTAATATTGACAATTATCGAAGAAAACGGTTTGTAGGGTAACTAATATATTTTATTCCTTTAGATATAAGAGTGAATGCAGGCCTATTAGACAAGGATGATTAATTTTTGTTTTAACTTTATGTGTGTGTTTACGAACATATGACACTCCTCGAAAATTAGAAACGCCCAGTGATCAGACAAAACAGACAAAAAATAGTTCTCTATGTCAACCAATCCCCCCCCCCCCCAAAAAAAAATCGAGCTACATTATGTACCGAAGAAGAGGGGAAAAGAAGAAGAAGAAGAAGAAGAAAAAAAAAAAATATATTTTTTCAAATATGATAATACTCAGTAACACCCACTCTGAAATAAAAACTATATGGAATTTTGAGCTTGTTTGTGTGCGCAATCTTCATCTAGAGTTGAAAAGGCTATTGCTTCTGTTTTATGCTTCCCGATAAAAACTATTCTGTTCAGACGTTACCGCAAGTCTTAGGTACCATAAATTCGCAAATATCCCACCACACCTACGCGTCTGCATGATTTCATGCACTTCTTAGTAAAGATAATGGGTACAAATGGCTAACCACCAACTCTACACCCTTTGCAATCTGTTGATATTGACAATTATCAAAGAAAATGGTTTGAGCGGGATAACTAATGTATTTTAATCCTTTAGATATGAAAGTTGGTGTAGGCCTACTAAATGAGGATGATTCCTTTTTTTAACTTTATGTGTGTGTGTTCATGTACATAAGATCCTCCTCGAAAATTATAAACACCCAGTGACCCCCATCCCCATGTACTAAAATCATATGCTTTAAAAATTGTCCAAATTGAACCACCATGTTGTATTCATGCTAGAACTTTATTAGGATGATTTTGAACTAATGTTGCCATCCACAGTTCCCCATTTCTTAAAAATTAAAGATGAAGTTGTTTCAATGGCTTAATGCATTTATTAAACTTTTCAGACAAAAATATCTACTACATTAAAAAACATTATAGTAAAATGATAATTTTTAAAATATAACATCAATAGATTTAGAGAAAAATTACAGAGATAACAAACTTTGGCACAGTGCCAAAATAAAATATCCCATATCTCCGTTCTTTGTTTACATTACCTTTGATACATCACGCTCGTACTTTTCATGCGATTCAAAAGCAGTTTGTTGCTTTTTCACAGCCTTATACATGTACATATACGGCCTTAGGCTAAGATATATCTAATATATAATTTTTTGGGGGGGATTGTTCAGGAAAAAACTGTGGGCATGATAATGTACTGAAGAGTGAAAATGAAGAGTGAAAAAAAAGAAAAAAGAAAAGAAGAAAAAGAAAAAGGAAAAGAAAAGAAAGAAAAAACTTTGACATCACATCCCCCAATGGGGATGTGATGTCAAAATTGTATATGAGACACAGTGCAATTCTATGCTCTATATTATGCAAAAAGAATCAATGAATTACCTCCAACTGTTTTTTTTATTTTTTTTTTTTTTTTTTTTAAATGAAATGAGTAGGGAAAGGTGGTCATTTCCCGGGACGGTCCCCTTAAACTTCATGAAGCAATATTTATGTAAATGATGTTTTGAACAATGCATCTACTGTAGTGAAAATATATTCTTGTTTGAACCTTCTCCCCATTCCTAGTGTGCAAATTAAAGCAAGATAACAATGCACACACTAGACATATAACACTGGGAAAAGGTTTAAACATGTAAATCTACTGTTAAAACTACATTAATACTACTAATACTACTTAAAAATAAAGAAGGCATTTTGCAAGAACTACCTGTCCCAGCCTGGTGCCCTGAAGGCTTTCTGCCCCGTGGCGAAAGGGGTGATGAGGAGATCAAAGGGGGAGGGAAGCAAGGGAGGAGACGGACGCCCGACAACACTCACACAGCCCAACCGCAGCCCTGAGCCCAAGGATACCAGACAAAACCATCAGTTAGTAAAAGAATCAAATGGAAATAAATGAAATCTAAAAATGCTACATCAAGACTACTTACACTATGGACACACATTAAGGCAAATTCAGCTCAATAATTACTTGAACTCGTCACTAAAAAGGGAAAGCAATTTGCGTTGACGACGGCCTGGGGAATTTCCTAGACCAAGAGAAGGAAGGCTTTCAACTGATACTTACACTCCATGAATATGGCCAGCAAGCATCCACCCACCCACACATCCATACCCACACTTGCACCCCCCCAGAAGTGCGCGCACACACACACACACACACACACACACACACACACACACACACACACACACACACACACACACACACACAGACCTACCTCTCTCTCTCTCTCTCCTCTCTCTCTCTCTCTCTCTCTCTCTCACACACACACACACACACACACACACAACACACACACACACACACACACACCACACACACACACACTCTCCTCTCTCTCTCTCTCTCTCTCTCTCTCTCTCTCTTTAGGTGCCAACTCTAGAGAAAACCAAATGGGTGGCTATTTTACTTGATAAAGAAGAAGCATAAAAATTTGCCTTAATAATATCCACAATGTTATATTGGTATACACAATCACAAATGACAAAAAGCAGAGAAATCACACTAAAAGAGATTTACTAGACAATGATAAGGTATTCTTCTCCCAGTGTATCTTCCCCAAAATACCAAATGTCAAAACACAAATACCGGATGCATATGCTTCTGCAAACATATACATCACTCTCTAAGTTTAACCAATACACGAGTATAGAAAAAATATGCTGCTACTGCTCCTACTACTATTAATAATTCAATAATATTGGTATTATTAATAATAATTTTGTTATCAAATAATAATCATAAAAATAATAATTAATAATTAATGACTATTCATAATAAAGACATAGAAAGTAACTATGATACTAACAACAGTAGCAATAACATCAAAGTATTTTACAAAAAACTAACAAAATACAAAGGGTTGCAAGGAGGTGGGCGGACATTGACTTAAAGTGTGATTAGAACTCAACTATCATAAAACAATTAAAACAATCACACAAAAATTTTACAAAGTGTTTTGTGTCTACATATTCGGTCTTTGCATGTGCAAGTGTTTCAGTTTTATGTCACTCAGACTGTACATACACACTTGCTGAATTTTGAAAATTAAAGAAAAATAAAATATAAGAACAAGCTTCAGAATGTCAATAATACTCAAATTCTTATTCTTTGCACTCATAAATCCCATTAGAAGTGTGTGTATGTACAGCATTTCTTGCTTTAGTACACAGACAACTACAGCACTCACCGGATTTGTCTTCATCATCATCAGATATGCACAGGCCAAACTCCCTGCGCAACCTGGCTGTGAGATTTTCCCTTTGCCGTTCCAGGAGTGTTGGTGCAGCATTCCACTTGACATCCTGTGAGGCAGTGCCAGTGGGAGCTGTGACTGTGCTTGTTGTAATGCCTGGCAAGGAAGTAGCCACGATACCTGTGTTGTTCTTTGAACTCCCAATGATGTCTTTACTGACTTCGGCAGCAGCATCTCCACGTTGGGTGGTACTCTCCACTTCTGCAATATGCAGCACTATTTTCAGAAAACTTTATATCTAGAGGACTTGCATACAATCCATGGAAATAATACTCTAGATAGGTGCATTCTTAAGAATTTCCATTATTTATAATCAAAAGCTCCTTATAGAACAATCATACAAAATGAACAAAATAAAAAACCCAAAGTGCACCTCACCTCTTTTCCCTTCATCTTTGGTAAGTTTGTCATCAAGTACAGCCGGCAATGACAGGGACAAGGGTCGAATGGGAGAAAGACTGAGATCAGGTGAAGAATCTACTGCACTGGCACAGGAGGTTTTGGCTGGCGATGCAGCTGAGGGGGAGCTTAGGGGTTCCTGCGTGATGCTGGCTGAAGGGAGGGTCACCGGGCTGGGGGCGCAGGAGCCACTCGTGTCTGCCAGAGGGGCTCCCGAGGCACCAGGAGGAGGAGGAAGGGGAGGCGGAGACTGGTCACGTGGGCCGTTTGCTCCCCTTGTTTCGCTTTCACTGCTGACACTCTTTCGTTTACGGTATTCCAAAATAGACAACTGTACGGGGGGGAGGGGGACATGAAAACCATGTTAACAACCGTGTACAGTATGTATAGCAAAATCATTTGTTTCCATAAATTCACATTGGTCAGAAATCCTCAAATTTACTAACTCCCTCATTCCACTTATTGCAAAATGAAATAATTATACAATTTTTTCACATAAATCAATCTATTCATAAAAGAACAAAATCATAAGCGAATAATAAGAAAAAAGAAAGAAAAAGACAGAAGAAACTACAATACTCTATGCCACTAAAGTCACCTTTCTTTTCACAGGTGCTGCTTTGGCATGCAACGCTGATTTGATGGACTTATCACAGTCATCCTGTTGCTCTCTCTCACGCTCTGACTCCCCGTCAAGTGAGTCATCTTGCTGTGGAGGTGGAGTTGAAGGAGGAGTGCAAGGCCCTCGTACCCTTGCTCTTGATGTTCGCTCAGGACTCGCCTCCCTCTCTGGACTCCGGTCTTGTCCTATACTGCATGACTCGGGCGTTCTGGGGCTATCGGGCATCAGTGAAGATTCTTCAGGGCTTGTGGGTGCTGGGCCCTCAGGTGTTCTGGGACCTTTAGGTTCTAAGGCTTTGTGATGAAAGCCTTCAGGTGTCTGTGCTCTCTCGATGACTGGCAAGTCATCTGAATCTGACTGTGAGCTCTGTCTTCTCCCTTGCAAAACTGAGGAGCTTGGACTACATACCAGACCGAGGGATTTTTCTCGTTGCAGCACCTCTTCTGGTGCAGGAGATGTTTCCTTGGCAGGTTTGGAAATGCACTCTGTCACCTCTGTTTCTTCACTGCCTTGACTCTGGGTTTGAGGAATGTTGTCCCTTTCTTCAATCTTAACACTAGTATTAAACTGTACATCCACCTCTACTTTAACCTCTTGCTTTATACATGTCTCTCTTGACAGCACCTGTTCAGCCTTTGCATTTGTTTTTGTACTCCCTTCCTTCACAACCATGCAATGATGCACATTTGCTCTCACAAGTTCTTTTTCTTGCTCCTCTCTCTCACTACTACTGCCTGATTGCTCTCTTATCCCTACAACCTCACCTGCACATATTTCTGGCTTTTCCTGCACAGCCTCCTGCTTGACCTGTTCATCATTCAGTACTTCCATCTTCACACTTACAGGCTTCTTTGAACTTTGCTTTCTTTCTGGCCTGGAACACTGGGTGGGAGTTTTTTCCTCTATGTTCCCAACATTCTCTGTTCTTTCATCACTCCCCTCTTTCTCTCTATCATCACTCACCTCTGAGACTTCCTTTTCTTTTTTCACAATAATCCTACAATCTGTTGCAATTAAGCTTTCAAGTTCATTTTTCACTGTTTTCTGAAAACTGCTCCCACACTCAGCAGCGTCTCCCCCACTCTCGCTCTTGATCATCCTCCCCTGAGTCTCTGGTTTCACTGAGCCAACTTCTGCTTTCGGTGCATCTCTGAAAGCTTTTTCTGGATTTCCATCTGTTTCACCTATTTCACTCTTCACATCCACTCCTTCCTTTTCTTTATTCTCCTCCACTTTCTCACCGGTACTTCCATCTGTTTCTCCCTCCTCCTTTGGTGTTCTTTCATCTACATTTTCCACACTTATACTGCCACATCCCATATCACTTTCCCTCTTTCCAACAGTTGTTTCCTGAGTGCTCTCTTCTTTGATTGCTGGTGCATCTTCCTTTTTGCTTTTCAGTTCTTCTTCTTGTCTCTCTCTCTTAGTGTTTTTCTTCTTTGTGCTAAGCGCTTGTTTTCTCTCCCTTTTGGAAAGGGCTTGCTGCCTCTTTTTTCTTCTCCAGCCAACTTGCTTCTTTCTCCGCTTGACCTCGCTTTCTTCTCCTCTGCAGGATGTTGCCTCTTCCTCCTCCTCCTCCTCTTGGTCCTCCTCGTCCTCCTCGTCCTCCTCCCGCTCACCGTCTTCTACACTTTCCTTTTCTTCACTCTCTTTGCAGATCTTTGGAGATGACAAACACAAGGGAATGTCCGTCTTTGATGCACTATCTGTTATATCAAAATCTGACTCTTTTACAATGTTTCTTCTACTTTCCTTCTCATATCTCAAATCAGCTGGACTGCTGGTGAAAGTCCTTCCTCTGTCTTTCAAGTTTGAGATCTTCTCCTCTTCCTCCTCAATGATGAGTTCCTCTTCCCCGTCATCATCATCCTCCTCTCTCTTCCCCACACCCAAGCTATCTTTGGTATCTGCTGCATCCCCAGTGTGGTCCTCCCCTTGCAAGGACTGGTCTTCTGCAACACTCTCCTCCTCACACTTGATCTTGACCACACCTCCAGCTGCTAACTCAGCTTCCATCTGAAAGGAGCCGGGTCTTAGTGTGCCATTCATTCCAGCAGTGATTTAAGTCCAAGAGTTGTATCTACAACCACAAAACCCTTACCAGTCATTAGAGTGAAATAGAAAACTGTAGGAAACTGAAAATCACAGGTCTCTAAATGTGAATGATAGAAATATCTATAAAACTCAAATGGGCCACCAACCTCCTCCATCATCTTGTCCTCCTCCATGCTGGTGGAGTGGACAGGCGTTGAAGGGGGAGTTGACGACTGCTCTGATGACATGGACTCTCTGGCCAGTCTGCGCTTCTTTAAGGGCGTTTGTAAATCTCTCCAGTTGGGGAGTCTGTTAGGATGGACAATCTGTTAGGAGTATGAAGAGCATAAAAGAAATACTATTAAAGATACATGGAAAGTAATGAAAGAATTGAATGCTAGACACATTCAGCTACCATGCACCCACCTGGTCTGCTGTTGGGACTTGGGCACAGACCATTGAGCTGGGGTGATTCAGTCTCCTCGCTAATGGCCTGTCTAAGCCACCGTTTCTTAGCTGAGCCACCTGGCAAGTCCAAGTTGAGGACAGTCCCGGGGACCACCTGGTTCACAGATGTTGACCTTCTGAGTGGTGTGGCGGGCGACCGCATATAGCACGTGGGCACGCCTGTTGAATGCACCTCTGTTACCCCGCTTGGGCTGCCTACGGGCATCACTGGGTCTACGGTCTCATTTAGCCATTCATTCATAAGTGCTTTCTTGGTTTTGGGAAATCTGGAACCATCACAATTATGAAATGATGAGGAGACAATTTTTTATATATCAACAGGAATTTCATGTTCATAATAATCATCCCTTATGAATAGTAATTTTAACTTACCTGAACCCCATGACATTTGAATTTCCTGATGGAGGAGAGTTGAAATTGAGAGCAATGCCTTCAACAGAGCCCCCCAAGGGAGACATGAGCCCCACAGAAGCACAACTACTTTCGTCACCGGTTAAGTCAGAAGCTGTTGTGTCCAGGCGATGATTACGTTTCTGGGGGCTACCCTTCCCACGCCCCTTTTTTCTGTTGGGAAGGTAAAAAGCAATGTGGAAAACCAATCTGACTGGAGAGGAAAATTTTATCTGCCATCACAAACATGGCCTCCCTTGCAAGTCCCAAACACTTACCCTTTTCTTCTGCTTCTTTCTGCCACAGGAGTATTTCTGTTGCCCTCATCGGCACTGCTGGTCTTCTCCCAGTCCTCCTCATCCCCATCACAGTGCTTCTTGTCCTTATCTTTTGGATCCTTGCTCTTATCCTCTTCCTTTTTCTTCTCCATCTCCTGTCTCCTCTGTGCAGCCTTCTCCATCCTCTCAAACGCCTTCATGTATGCAGCAATCTTCCTTTCCTCACGTGTCATCTTCTGCTGCTGCTGTTTGTCCATGGCCTTGGGGGTCTCTGGTGTCACAGCCAGGGTAGGGGGTGCGCTCACTACCGTGTCCTTGCTTAGCTCTTCAGGTGAACTGGAGGCTGATACACAAGGGGACTTGGCAGGCGACTTACCACAGCCTGACACACGTCTCTGCTTGACAGGCGTGACAGGGGTTGTGCTCTGACAAGTGGTGGTTGTTAGATTATCACTACTTCTGCTCTCAGTGGAAGTGGTTCTTTTACTTGTCCGCAGTTGGAGCTGGAGCTGCTGCTTCTTTATTGTCTTCTTGTTGCTAGAAAGAATGGCAATATTATCAAAACAAAGGCTGAAAAGCTTAAATTCTACTCTCTTGGGTATACTCTGAATACAAATATCTTCATCTCAAAATGGCTGCAAGAATAGTTTAAGAGCCTTACTTTAGAAGCCCATTCTTTTTATGTGGAGGATTATGCACTGGTGATAAGGCCTCCACCTTTTGGGACTGGGGAGCATTGCAATCGTGTTCCTCCGACAGACAGCAGACAAGATCTAAAGTGGAATTAGCTGTCTCTAAGGCTAAAGTAACTTCCTCTGCCTCTTCAATGTCTCTTGTTGCTACCAGGTACAGGTGTAGGGACCCTCTTTCTACCACATGCCGAATCTGATACATAAGGAAAGTAAATAAATTAAAATACTGAAAATGCTCAAACTATAAACATCTGGTCATTCTAATACAAAAATATTATGTAGATAGTTTAATAAATGCTATGTGGCAGCTCATTAAAAAGGCTGAGACTGGGGCCATCCAAGAAACAGCTGTGCTCCAATGCAAGCAAGAATACTATTATGCAACAATCAAATTAGATTCACCCTAAATGTCTTTTTCAAAAGGTAAAACTGCAATGAATGTATAACTGGTGGCTGCAAAAGACATCTGAAAGCAGCTTGTATGCTTGTACCAGAAAAGAATTAATTACCAGCTTTCTGTCCACACTTTAAGTTACTCCTCTAAAGTCAAATAAGATATTCATGAGGTTAACCTTCCATCTTGCAACTACTTTGCATCTTACCTCTGCATTTGGTCTGCATGATCTGCGAGTGAATCTGGCATCATTGCCATACGTTCTGGCATCCACGCATACAGTTAGGCCCTCCTTTGGCATGTGGTACTGCAGGACATAGGGCAGGTACTGCTGACCCATCACTGGTTGTTGTGCATTCCACTGGGATGCTAACAGGTACTTCCCTTGAAACTCTGTGATGGCAGTGTTGACAGTGAGTCTGGTAGCAGCTACCAGGATCTAGAAATAGGAAAGAGACATTAGTTACTCCAAAATGGACTGCCTATTATCATCACAGAATAGGTATACAAATCAACAGTTGCAAGGTAATTAGTTTCTTACCTTACTGTCAAACACATCCAGCAAGGGATTGGGATTCTCCATCACCTTGCAGCGGTGGCCCAAGACGGCCCCCTGGGTGGATGCCCGCAGGTCTGGTGACACGCCATTGATGCGTGCTGCTTGGACTCGTGCGCGCAGTTCAGGAGAATAGTGGTTGGTGACAGCCACCTCATAGCCCTCTACCCAGGCCCGAAGCCTCTCTACTGGGCCCCCACATGAATCATCACTCACACCCTCACCGCCACTCATGCTGCTGCTCTTGCGCTGTGGAAGCGAGACTCAGGTCAGCCTTTCAGTGGAGAGCAGCAACATTTAATAGAAAAACAGTAAGAAACAAAGAAAGGAGAATTTAATCCCATAAGTACTAAAGTAAATTGGGGCAATTAGTAGTATTACTAATACATTCAGACAAACTATGAACCTTTCCAATTTTCTCTTCAATTGAAAGATTTCTTTTCCTGTGGAAATTGCACAGAAGCATTTCTTTGGCATGTTACTCACTCTGCGTGTTTTGACCAGCATTCTTCTGTCTCTCTCCTCGGAACCCGGAACAATGTTGTTGTTGCAGGAGACTGAGCTGCTCTTCTTGAGCAAGGAGAGAGGACCTTTCCTGCCATTCTTCATGTCCTTTATCTGTTTCACCTTCTTTTTCTTTACCACTTTTCTCTCCTGCACTTTGCTGAGTGAAGCACGACTTTTATTGCACATGGGCATGTTATCATCTGAGTCTGAAGAAGAGAGCCTGCAAGACAGAAGACTATGAAAGGCACGTCTGTGATTATTCCATGTTTAAAAGCTACCTCATTCGCTATGTCATTTACTGGCCCAGCACCGTTCCTCACCTGGCCAGATGAGCTTTGATCTCCTGTCTTCTGCGTATCTGTAAAGCACGAGCTTTAAACCGGTCTATCATTCTCGGCTCACAGGCCTCACACAGGTACTCATCAGGTATGTTTTCACGATCAATTTCCATGCAGTCCACATGGGTACTCATCA
>NW_020870756.1:147121-152121 GCF_003789085.1 Penaeus vannamei | reverse complement strand
AACCCACCGTTCGAACCAAATAACCCCATCCTTTCAAACAAACCCATCACTTCGAACCTAAAAAAACCCACAACTCCTTACCCTCTCGAAACCAATTTATGGCCTAAAACCCAATAAAAGAAGAAAGAAGAAAGAAGAAGAAACCAATCCGAACCTCCTTCGAAGAACCGACACCGAAGCCCAGAAGCTCCGAACCTCAACGACTGAACCATTTTTCTCTCTTTTTTTCTCCCCACCAGGAGGTCCTCTACTGCTTCACTGCCTGTGTGATGAACGTGGCCGGCGGTGCCATGGCCATCGAGAACTACCAGGGCCAGGGAGACAGCGAGACCGTCAAAGCAGGAATGGCCATGGGGGTAAGAAGGGAGAGGGGAGAGGGGGGAAGAGAATGAGAGAGGGGAGGGAAAGGGAAGGGAGAGAGGAAGGAAAGTCAGGGAGAGGGAGGAAGGAGGAGAGGAAGGAAGTTAATGGAGAGATGGGAGAGAGGGAGAGGGGGAAGGTTAGGAGAGGGAGAGGGAAGGTTAAGGGAGAGGAGAGGGGAAGGGATAAGGAGAGGAAGGGGGAAGGATAAGGGAGAGGGAGAGGGGGAAGGATAAGGGAGAGGAGAGGATATGGGGAAGGTTAAGGAGAGGATATGGGGAGGAAGGGAGAGGAAGGGGAAGGTTAAGGGAGAGGGAGAGGGAAGGATAAGGAGAGGGAGAGGGTAAGGTAATGGAGAGGGGGGAAGGTTAAGGGAGAGGGAGAGGGAAAAGGGAGGGAGAGGGGGAAGGATAAGAAAAGGGAAAAGGAGAAGGGAGAGGGAGAGGACGACGAGAAGACAGGGAATGGGTGAGAAAGAGCAGAGAAAGGGAAGGGAGAGAGAAAGATAAATGGGGAGAAGAAAAAGGGTGAAGGGGAAAGAAGAGAGGAGAAGATAAAAAAGAGAGAGGGGAGGGAAAGGAGAAAGGGAGGAGTTGGGATGGCGGTTGTGAAAGGGAGAAGGAGGAGGAAAAGACTGAGAATATTGATAGATGAATAGTGATAGAGACGAACAACAGATAGACAGAGATAAAGAGATAGTTCAAACATATACCGACAAAAATTAATGTAACAGACAAGCAGACAGAGATAGAGATAGAGATATTCAAACATACAGACAGAAATTGAAATGACAGACAAGTATAGAACTTCCAGAGATAGAGAAAGTTCAAACAGATACAGACAGAAATTAAAATGACAGACAAGCATAGAACTCCAGAGATAGAGAAAGTTCAAAACAAACAGAAATTAAAATGACAGACAGTATAGAACTTCCAGAGATAGAGAAAGTTCAAACAGGTACAGACAAAAATTAATGACAGACAAGTTTTCCCAGAGATAGAGAAGAATATTCAAACAGGTACAACAGAAAATGAAAATGACAGACAAGCATAGAACTTCCAGAGATAGAGAAAGTTCAAACAATACAGACAGAAATTAAAATGACAGACAAGCATAGAACTCCCAGAGATAGAGAAAGTTCAAACAGGTACAAACAGAAATTAAAATGACAGACAAGCGTGGAAATTCGCCTCATTAATGTGACCTCTCCTTCCAGTCCCTGATGATCATCAATGCCCTGGCCTACCTCATTGACGCCGGGACAGGGACCATCGCCAACAGGAAGTAAGTTGCCGGTGCCGGAGGTCGCCGGGACAGACGTGTGGTGGAGACAGAGATAAGACTTGGAGTGAGATAAGGACAGATAAAGAGAAAGAGTGGATTTAGGGTTTTGTTTGTTTTTAAGGGATTATTATTAAAATTTTATTGAGATACTGATGAATTGTCGGTATAAATGTGATTTCCCTGTAATAAAAATGATAAGGGGAACAGAGAGATAGATATAAATGTATGTATATTTTTTTATGAATTGTGTTTAAAAGAGAGAGAAGTATAATTGAGAACTGTATTTAGAAAATGATAATCAAGAATAGTTAGATTATTTAGAATTATCAGAATAAAAGAGGAAGAATTAGTTACGAGCTACATTTAAGAAAAGTCTTTTTGCATTTAACAGCACATAGGAAAGAGTATGTATATAAAGTTTTATAATTTTATGTAAACTATTTTTAATAATGGTGAAATGTGATTTTTATTTTTATGAATTTTATAGTTTTGAAAAGTTGAATGTGATTTTTCATTTGTTTATTTTTTTTTCATTAGTGTTCATATATTCTTTAAGAAAAATATCCATCCAGTACATGTTTCTAGGGATCTCTTATATAAGGTATATATTTATAAAAGATACACACATAACGATGTAAAAGTATTTTATCAATTAAAATGAACATGGAATTTTTTAAATGTTAAGATATTTAGGATGACAAACCACATGCAAATTTGTAATGTGAAATTTATTATGGACAATACACCTACCATTGTGCACGCTTTAAAACTCTATTCAATGAATTAACCTCAAATTCTCTTTGCAATTTCAGTGCATGAGTTGCATTCCGGAAGCTGCAACACCCACCTCCTCCTCCTCCTCCTCCTTTACACTTCCCTCCTTCCACTTCCCTCCATGCATGCTTTCATTGCACTCGAAAGAAAACGGAGCATGTTTGAATGAGGGAGGCACCGGGAGCTGAAGCGTTTGGAATCTCGAAGCGTTGGCAACTGTGGAACGTTTTGAATTTCTAACGTCTTTTTTTGAATGGGTGACTTGGATAACGGTTTTTAATGGGGGGGGGGGATGAGTTTTAGAATTAGAGACTTGACTGGAGTTTTTGAATCAGAGATTGTGTCGCTTTGAGTGTATTTACTTATTTTTTTTTTTAGAGTGAAAAGATTTTTAAAAGTAAATGTGTTATGATTTTTTTTTTTCTAACGATGTCATGTTGAGAGATAAGGTCGCCAATAGCATGATCTGTCTTTGCATGTTTTAAAAGCATGTCTCCAATTAAATCATTTCAATTATGATTCAGAAATTAAAAATCTTGTCGCATAAATAAACTTCCTTTTTTTATAGTCTTAGTCCTGATATGATAAGGTTTTGTTACCAAACTTCAATACACATTTATACAAATTATGTTTTCTTATATGGCAAATCTTACAAAAAACAGCAAGAAAATAGATTATGAACATTGATGATTAATATAACTATTGACTAAATTACACTGCCACAGAAATTTACAATATGTAGTTATTAAATATAATATTACATCGATAGAGCGATCCATTTCATCTCTGTCAGTAATATAAGGAGAATTTTAGCAATTAGTAATTTAATTTTAGCGTTATTTCCACTGCCTTTTCGACTCCCAAACCAATGGACATCTTTTTTAGAATTAATGGACTGAAGACGAAATAAATTTTTGGTGTATTTCATTTACTTTCGTCCAAGATGTCAGATTGTACCGTGCCTGATGTGTGTTTTTGACTGATAAAGCCTGGAGCTGTTATTAAAATCTTTCTCACGTTGCACGTACTTTAAATTAAGATAAGAATTTTGAGCTGTATTTTTGAGGGAAACTGAACTTGCTTTTGGACGCTAAGAAACACAAGTTCTTATTGATAAAACTTTAGATTTAACCTTAAAGCAATTTTTTTTTTTTCGTTCTTCACCCATTTTTTTTCTTTTTTGACGGCAACTACTAGCAGGAATGTTCGTATTTTCGGAAAGCTTGTAAAGCAAAATAGCTTGTGGAAAACGGCTTGCCAGGAGCTTGAGTTTCCCGCCAAAATGCGACCTACTGCTGGCCTTGAATACCCGTTTTTCATTTTCATCAAAGTATTTCTTATTTTTGTTTGTGAAACGTTCTGAAATGTCGATTCTTGCGTTTGTTTTTTTGTCTTGTTTGTTTGCTAAATTTCTCCTTTGTTTTATGCGCCTATCCAAAAATACAAAAAAAACGGGCGTACAGACTTTGCTTCCATGATCTGCATAATTTATCCATTAGTATGATTTATTTATGTTAACCAAAGTTATTCAGGTGATATTGTGCCTCTTGGGTTAACAGAGAGAGGAAAAGTCTCCAACAGCTAAATAAGAAATACGGTTTACGTTATATATATGTGTATATATGTATATGTATATATATGTAATATGTGTATATGTGTATATATGTATATGTATGTATGTACACATATGGTTCATGATTTATGGAGTCAAGTTTCCTCTCACAGCTTAACAGTATAACAAAGTGTGCTGATTTATAGGTTACTGTCATTTTATTTTTGTACATGTATGTGAAAAAAAGATGTAGCAATTTCCAATAGTATGTATGTAGGAATTATCACCAAAGTGAAATAAAATACAAATGGTTAATTTTTGAATCAATCAAAGAAATACTTACGAAACAAACAAAATCTTTGATACTTTTAAACGTTTTGTATAACTTTTGTTCTGACCAAAGAGAGCAGACATGTCTAGCTTCTTTATGTATCTGGAGAAGATTTTTTTCTTTTGTCCAATAAAAAAGTAACTGTACTTTAACGCGTTTTATTTGACATGAATAAGGTTAGAATTCATTTTGATGGCATAATGATTTTCCAGCCCTTGCTTCAGGTCACATAACGATTTTTTAATGAACCTATGTGTATTAAAGAAACTAATAATAACCATGATGGTGATGATGATGGCGAATAGATGAATAGATAATTTCACGGCTATCTCAACCTACCAATTTCCCCTCCCGTTGGGTCTGTTATGCACTCAGATAAAACCTAGATAGACGAAGATAGTGGAGATAGGCCCTATTCCTTTTTCAGATGACCTTCTACGAACCTCGACAAACCACAAAGGGTAATTAAGTTTATAGGATCGATGCTGGACAGTTCAGTCTAACTGCTGTGGAGTTTCATGCTAATGTGATTGCTTCATAAGACATTTTATCTCCATTTTATCTGGGGTGTAAAAGTGGGCAGCTAAGTGGAATTGAATCTGAAATGTGTAATCGGCGGCGGGGTGGCCTATATATCCCACTACTGAGGTCAGCGTGTTTTTTTTTTTTTTTTTTTTTTTTTTATGAAGGCGTGTGGGT
>NW_020870756.1:127121-142121 GCF_003789085.1 Penaeus vannamei | reverse complement strand
TCTATGTATTACTCCTTCACACCACCTGCTAGTCAAATCATTACAGTAACATCATAGAGATAAGGGATAGAGAGAGAGAGAGAGAGAGATGAGATGAGAGAAGGAAAGGAGAGAGAGCAGAGAGAGAGATGAGATGATTGAGAGAGAGCGAGGAAGAAATGAGGACGAAGAAGAGCGGACGAGAGAGGAGAGGAATGAGGACGAAGAGAGAGACGGAAGAGAGAGAGAGAGAGAAGGAGAGGAGACGAGGATGAAGGGGAAGAATTGCGCACCAAGGTGTACGAAGTTTGTTAATGTGGTGATGGTATGGTATGGTGAGAGAGTGGGACAATGGGTTGATGAGAATGATGATGATGTTAGATGTGGAGAGATGGCTGAGATCTATGATGATAGATTTAAAAGTTATTTTTTGTATTTCGTTTGATTGAGATAGTTTATTATTTGAGAGAAAAAGAGAGAGCAGAGATAATATGGTTCTTACGGCATGAGTTGATGGGTGAGTTGAATCTGACTTTTTCCATGAGCGGTGTGTAGAGGTAGAGAGTGGACTAGCGGGGGGAGGAGTAGCCAGGAGGGCAGATGAGGGATGATGAGGGGATGGTGATTTGAGAGAGGAGAGGAGAGGTAGAGAGGTGGGGTGGGTGGAGATGGAGTGATGATAGGGAGGGAATGAGAGGAGAAGAATGAGTATGGAGAGAGAGAGAGAGCAGGGAGAGAGAGCTGAAGAGAGAGGTTGTAGAGAAGGAGAGATGAGAGAGTATGGTTTGATGTGGATGGTGGATGGAGATTGGATGTGAGGACGAGAGAGAGTGAGAAGAGTAGAATAGAGAGGATTGACTGAGTAGATGAGTAGAGATTAGTAGAGTTGATGTAGCGTGAGAGTAGATGAGAGTAGACGGAGGAGTAGATGAGATAGAGATAGAGATAGAGATGAGAGAGAGAGAGAGAAGATAGATGGGTACTGAGAGGAGAGGGAGAGAGAGAGAAGGGAGGGAGAGATGAGGAGAGAGAGAAGAGACGGAGATGAGGAGAGAGACGGTGATGGAAGATATTTGAGATTGGATTTGGGAGCAAGAGAAGAATGAGAGACGGAGAGGAGAATTGCAGAGCAGAGAATAGAAAACTGACGTAGACGAGAGAGGAAGAGAACAGAGGGACTAGAGATAGAGATAGAGATAGAGATATGAGATAGGATAGAGATAGAGAGAGAGAGAAGAGATAGATAGAGAGAGAGAAAGAGATCGAGGAGAGAGAGAGGAGGGACGGTGAGGAGAGAGGGAGAGGAGAGAGAGAGAGGAGAGAGCAGAGAGGAGAGAGAGAGACGAGAGAAAAAATTTCGGTGCAGCCAATCGGAAAGGCATTCTCGATCAGCTGGTAATATTCGCGCCGAGGTTATGCGCTGCATAGGCGATTGTGTTTGTCCAGACATTTTCATTTTTGTCGTTATTTCAAGTCATTATCGGGAAGTTTCTGATATATTTTTGCCCTTTTGTGGACTGGCGCATTTCCATTATAGGAGTGGCGGTGTGGCACGAAGTTGCCACTGTTGGTGTTCAAATGAACATAAATTTGAGTAATCGTTTGCCTAAAGAACTGAAGGAGCCGAGGTGCGTGTGGCTGATAAAGGTACATCACGCGCGCGCGGAGACGGTATCGGATTGATACTGTAGTGTATTGGTATGTATGGTAGTATGTATGTGTGGGTGTGTGTGGTGTGTGATGTGTGTGCTGTTGTGTGTTGTGATGATGGGGAGGAAATAGGTGTGGGCGATCTGTGTGTGTGCTGTTGTGTCGAGTATGTGTGTGTGTGTGGAAGTTGTGTGTTTGTGTAAGTGTGTGTGTGTTTGTGATAGTTGGGGTTGTGTGGTGGTGTGTTGTGGGTATTCTGTGTGGCTGTGGTGTGGTGGGGTGTGTGGCTGTGTGGGTGTGTGTGTGTTGTGTGTGTGTGTGGTGTGTGTGTGTATGTGCGAGATTGTGTTGTGTGGGGTGTGTGGTGGGTGTAGTGTGTGTGGGTGTGTTGTGTTGTGTTGTGTGTGGATGGTGATTGTAGTTGTTTCGTGTGTGTCGCGCTCTCTGTGGTCGCCTGTATGTGTGTTGTAGTGACTGCCCGCGCGCGCTTTCGCTCCCTCTGCGTGCTCACACATACCATCCTCCCGTATAAGATACTCATTATAAGTGTATGTACTAGTATATTATATACTATATATGAGTAGTTATATTATATGTGATACGTATATATATAGTTAATTATAGTATAGCGATAAATCTACCTATGACAGATGTACGAGCATTACAGTATCATACACACATGGGATCATCCAGCATGTCGATTGGTGTCCAAAGCGGTCATTCCCTTGCGCAGTGGCCCAGCTGCCCAAACGCAAAAGCAGCAGCCTCGCCCCCCCCTCCGCGGCGCAGAGGAGCCATTCGGCGCCCCCGCGGCGACGCCCCCTGGATCACGAAGAAGGACGCCCCCTCTTGGCTCCCCCGCCGCCGCCGCCCCCGCACCACGGCCGCTTCCTGCCCCCCGGTCCCCCCCGCCGTGCTCCCGGAAACCCCCACCGCCGTGGGTTGAACGGGGGGCCTCCTGTGGAAGGGCTTGCTGCCGCCCCTGCCGCCCGCCCAGCCTCGGCCTTTCCCCCTGCTTTCCATCTTTCGGGGCCACGTCGCCCCCTTCGTCGTTCGTCGCCGCCGTCGGTTGGCTGTCGTTCCCCGCGGCCGCCGCCGTTTTTCTCCTCGCCAGGCGTCGCCGGCCCCCGCTGCCACGGCCTCGACGAGTCGCTGTTGAGGGACGCCTGCATCTGCGGGAGGCGCAGGCGGGAGACAGGGCCATTAGCGCTTGCGTTATGAAGGGGAATGAGAATGATGGCGAAGCAATGGCAATAATGCAACAGCAATAATAAATGATGAGTGAAGTAATGATAAATCGACTAACAAAGGAATAAAACCAAAATAAATGATAATAAATAATGACGACACAACGACGCAACCAACAAACTACAACTACATGACTTCTACTACTAATAATAATAACGATACTGATAATCATGATGACGATGCTGATGACGACACTAAGACTAATAACAATGAATGATGAACACGACGCCAGGAGCAACGATGACCGATGAACGCGAGACAACGGCAATGACACTCCTCGACCCAAAAAGCTGCGTGCCAGCGTACCTCCGACGACGTGTCCATTTGAGCACCTCCCGCAGAGCCGTGGCGTGGTCTAGGAGGACGGCCGCGAGAGAGCTGAAGCTTTCCAGGAGGACGGCCTTGTGGGCTCCCTCTGAGACGTGGGGGGAAAGAAGGGGACAAATAAATACAAATATGAGAGGGAGAGGAGGAGGAGGAGGAGGAGGAGGAGGAGGAGGAGAGAGGGAGGAGGAGGAGGAGGGGAGGTGGGAGGAGGAGGTGGAGGAGGGAGGTGGAGGTGGAGGTGGAGGAGGAGGAGTAGGGTTGGAGGAGGAGGAAGTGGAGGAGGAGGAAGTGGAGGAGGAGCGAAGTGGAGGAAGGGAGGAGGAGTGAGAGGAAGAGGAGGAGGAGGAAGAGGAAGAGGAGGAGAGGAAAAAGGAGGAGGAGGAGAGGAGGAGGAGGGAGGAGGAGGAGGTGGAGGAGGAGGAGGAAGTGGAGGAGAAGGAGGAGGAGGAAGATGGAGGAGAAGGAGGAGGAGGAAGTGGAGGAAGGAGGAGGAGGAAGAGGAGGAGAAGGAGGAGAGGAAGAGGAGAAGGAGGAGGCAGGAAGAGGAGGAGAAGAGGAGGAGGAAGAGGAGGGAGGAGGAAAAGGAGGAGGAGGAGGAGGAGGAGGGAGGAGGAGGAGGAGGAGGAGGAAGAGGAAGAGTAGGAGGAGGAGGAGGAGGAGGAGGAGGAGGAGAGGAGGAGGAGGAGAGAGGCAGAGAGGAGAGGAAGGGAGGGAGAAGAAAGAAGAAGAAGAAGAAGAAAGAGAAGAAGAGAAGAAGGACGAGCAAAGAGAGAGAAGAGAGAGAGAGAGAAGAAGAGAGAGGGAGAGAGAGAGAGAGAGATGGAGAGAGAGAGAGAGAGAGAGGAGAGAGAGGAGAGAGAAGAGAGAGAGACGAGAGAAAGAAGAGGAGAGAAAGAGAGGAGAGAGAAGAGAGATAGAGAGAGAGAGAAGAGAGAAGAGAAAGAGAAAAAAAGAAGAAGAGAGAGAGAAAAGAGAGAGAAAAAGAGAGAGAAAGAAAAAAGAGAGAAAGAGGAAAAAGAAGAGAAACGAGAAAATAAGAGAGAAAGAAGGAGAGAAAGAGAAGAGAGAAAAGAGAAAAGAGAAAAAGAGAAAGAAGAGAGAAAGAAGAGAGAAAACCACAAGAAGAGAAAGAGAAAAGAAAGAGAAGGAAAGAGAGGAAATGCTAAGGTCCAAGCATGGCAAAAGTCCAGACAAAAAAGAAGTCAAAAACTCCACCAACAACTGGAAGAAAACCAGCCAGCTGTCCCTTTTACTAACCAGGGAGTATGTTTTCTTGGACATCGTCATCCCGGAGCTTGTCGATGTCGGATTGGATGAGAGCTTCTGGGTCGGGGTTCGTCGTAGCAGATGGAACTCTTCACGTTACTCGGCTTCATGATCAGCCGCCGGTAAACACCACCCACCGAGAACATCCTGGCCAAAGAGCAACATGGGATTGAGATGTCATACGTGTGGGGTAAAAGGATAGGAGGCAAATGATCATACAATTGCACTCGAGTGACATACGAAATGTGGGGTAAAAGGAAAAGAGGTAAATAAATATACTACTGCACTCAAGTAATGGACACCTGAGATCCAGTGAAAAGTAGGTCTGAAAATGTGAATTATAATCATAATAGTGTCAGAAAAAAAGGATGGGGTAATGGAAAACACTCATATAAATCATTAAATTTTTTTGCCCTAACCATGAACTGTTAAGACTTTCAACCAAGGTTCAGTTAGGGAGTCCTCCGAAGTCAAGATGCAAATGCTTCCTTGAAATGACCTGACTAATTGACCCACCTGAGATAGATAGGGAGAAGGAGTGGGCTACTTCTCTGACTCGACTCAACTAATGACTTCTATGACTTGAATCTCCTAATACAACTTACTTGACGTGGTGTTTGAGCGCAGTAAAGGATAGGCCATCCTCCTCAAGTAATTTGCTGTACCATTCTTTCATCACGTTCTCAGGGTATGTTATGTTGTAGCCTGGAAGGGGCAGCAACACCTGCAATATGGAAGGCGAAGCATCAAGTATGACTAGCATGGATGTGTGTACACATTTGTAAGTGCATATGCAAACATAAAGGATACTTTCATAAATGAATGCTTAGGAAATGCTCCCCCCTCCCTAAATTAATGTATAAGTTAAAGTAACTTGAGCTGGAACAGATATTACTAAGCGGTTTCTAACGGCTACCAGTTTTACCGTTTAAAGCTATGTGCTACCTACCAAATTATTTCTTATTCACTGACTAAGTAGTCTAAAAAAAAAAATCTTTTACTTGAAACTGCTTTATAATTATGAAATATCTATACTTGAGGGCACACTTGACAAAAGTATCTAGTGTGTCCTCACCCATTATAACTCCTATCATCCGAACTTAAGGACCACTCCCTATGCCCAGCTTTATCTCTCAGTTGGACTGAACTGAAGTCATGACATTCATCAACACACACTATTCAGCTAAACTCGAGTGTTATCTCAGGTCCCCAATGTTTCCTATCAAAAAAGGCCAAAACTAAAACTGATGTAGTGGTTACTCCCTTACCTACAGGTGGTTTGCCTAAAAAAGATTTTGTAGGGGAAAATAAAAAAATAGCCAAAAAGGGTAAAGCACAGATTGGTTACTAAAAAGACAAAAACTGCCTCCATTAAATGTCATAAGTAATAACTCCTTTATTCCTGTCTAAATATTTCTTTCTCTTGATTTTTCACCATGGAGGCTGTACTATATATAAGACTCAGTGAACACAGTCTAAAAGGACTTTTCATCACACACACAAATCATAAGCATAAAGAAAGTTTATTGCAGGAGTTCCCAACCAAGGAGCCATGGGATACTTTCAGGGGGGCCATGGAGCAATACGAAAATTATGACTTTAAATCACATTGGGTTTTGTCTCACCTACAGTACCTACAGATAATCATCTCTCACAAATCGATAAACTAGAATCTCTCTAAGTAGTGTTCTTGTCCTATAGCTGTTGGCACCTTTACACTATCCGTAACTAGTAATAACTGAATCACAAAAGATGACAGACACAGACAATGCGGGCGGGGACCATAGACTAGAAAAGGTTGGATGGTAGATGTCTACATCAGCCATAACCTTTGCCTAATCTGACCTATTTTAATCTACCCTAATCTAAGCTAATCTTACAGTACCTTTTCCTAACTAATTCTAACCTTCCGTACTCTCTCTTTTGTACTATCTAATATGCTGGAATAAATCTTATCTGTCTTACTCCAACCTAGCAAATGTAATTTATTCTAATACTTCTTACATTAACCTAAATTAATCCACTTTAATGTAACGCAATGTAACCTAATATAGCCTAAAACCCACACTAATTTGACCTATCCTATCACAACCTTGCCTGAAACAGCCACCCACCTACCTCCGTGATATCCGTTTCCTTGGCTTCCTCCTCGCTTAGGACTCGGACAATCGATGACTTGCATTCTGCATTTGAAGCTTCGCCTTCGGTACTTGACTCTGTGGCCTCTGCATCTGGAGCCTCTCCCTCCGATGGTTTTGCCTCCTCTGAGTCTCCTCCCACTTCAACGGCAGAGTCCTCAGATATGACCTCTGCAACTGGAAGAGAGGTAAAGAGGGAGTGTAAGACTGAGAATTAAAATACTGTAAATAGGTGTGAGAAAAAAGAAATGGAGGAGAAAGAATGAGGGTGTAGCAGCACGACCCTGCAACCTGCCACTCCACATAATTGCCAGGTTGGGTCACGCAGGTACACAGCCTAGTCCCTGCTCACTCACCACCAGGCGCTTCTCACGACTCACTGTTGAGACTTGACTGGCTCACACAGACACCTTATTGGACAGTAAACTCCCCTCATTCCCAGATAGCTGGCATAGCTTCAGAATACTCAAGCTCCAGAATCCCAGCCAAGATCAGCACTCACAATCCTCCAACCGACCGTGACTACAAGCAGCGGCAACACAAGGAATGCTCAGTCCTTCGCTGACGGGAAGCCTTCCCGGTTCCCCTGTAGATCTCCATTCACCTTCAGCACCCAGCCATACCTGTGGCAACTCACACCCACACAATCATTCCCTTTAGAGATAATGATATCTTTTCTTAAATAACAGTTATGGCACCTTGCACTACACATCAACCAGGAACCCCCACCCCAATCCCCCAAGTCCATCCCTAAACTATACACCAAAACCTCCAGACACTGTCCCACACTCCCGATCCTGACTACTCCGACTTTTATAACAAAACTCAATGGTACACCCCAAACCTAACACGCCTTACTTTCATACCCTCAACACTAACCCCATGCCAAAACCCATACCCTGCCAATACCTTCATCTGTGATCGTGATGCCCTGCTGTCTGACGAGGTCCCCCGGCAGCACTTTCAAGCCGAACTCCTCAATTCTCCTGGATGCCACCCGGTTCCACATGTAGCTCTGGTATGCATGCAGGTACAGGTTGCGGATGTTCCTGGGGATCTGTGGAGATGTGGGGAAGAGGTGAGGAAGTATAAAAAGAAGAAGAAGGATGACGGAGGGAAAGGAAAGGAGAGAGGAGGAAGGAAGAGAAGATGACAGAGGGAAAAGAAGGGAGAGAAGAGAGGAAGGGAAAGAAGAGGAAAGAAAAGAAGATGATGGAGGGAAAAGATGGGAGAGGAGAGAGGAAGGGAAAGAAAGGGAAGGAAGAGAGGATGATAGGAGGAAGGAAGGGAAAAAGAGAGAAGAAAGGGAATTTGATGGGAAAGGCAAAGAGAAAGGGAATGGGAATGAAAAAGGGAAGAGAATAGAGGGACGTAGAGATGAAAGTGGGAGGGGAAGAGGGCAAAAAGGAGGGGAGAGAGAAAAAAGGAAAATGGGATGAGAAGGGGAAAGAAAGCAGAAAATGGAAGGGAGGGGAATGAGAAGATGGAGAAGGGAAGGGGGATGGAAGGCAAGAGGATAAGAGGGGAAAGGAGGAGAAAGGGAGAGGAAGGTAGAGGGAATAGCGAGGATGAAGAAGAAAACATTTTACAGGTTTACAATATATTTTTTACTGTTTTTTTAGATGATAGTTTTGAATTTTGAGTTCTAAAATTTGCAGTAGAGAGGGGTAGTGTGAATAAGGATTATCACTAATATAGTCTATCTTAATTTGAAGTTATTGTAGTTATATATATATTATATAAAAAAAAAAAAAAAATCCTCAAGAAATGGAAAGAAAGAGAGAAAGAAAGAAAGAGCAAAGGCAAGCCACCATTAATTAACAATGACAAAGATGAAGAACAAAAAGAAAATCTTCACTGCAAACCCACCCTCATGATGGCACCCACGAGGTCATTCTTCTCTAAACTGGCGAGCCCATGGAGGAGCTGGCTCTCGATGGATGACTCGGATGCCCTTCTCATTGCTCTCAAAGCTGCCTCTGGGTCCTTGGTCTGAGACCATACCTTGCAGCCACGGCTCAAATCAGTGTCGTCATTGTCTCGGGGTGACAGTATCAGATCCACAGCCTGCAGAGAGAAAGGGTGGGGAATCTTTACTCATGAATGAAGTCAAAATAGAAGGTGATGTTTAACAACAAAGTTTGAAATTTATGACTGAGAACCTTCAAGCCCAAAAGCCTACATATCCCTCTCCCTCTTAACCCTTCCTCCCCTACTCTTTCCTCCTTCCTTATCCTCTTCTCTCCTCCCTTCTCCCTTTGCCCCTGCCCTCCTACCCACCTCCTGCCACTGACTCCTGAGCAGCTCTTTGCCGATGCGATGAGTGGCCACTGTGCTCGTCCCAAAACGCTGAGTGCCATAGTAATTGATGAAGCCTTGTGACCGTAGGGAATTAACAGCCTCCTCTATAGCCTCATCTGAAGCCTTCACCTCTCTGGAAATAATTAAATGAAGTAAAGAGGGAAATAAGAAGAAAAGAGGGGATAATATGGGAATAAGGTAGAGGAAGAATGATAAAGGGGTTATGGGAAAATCAAGGGGGAGATGAAAGGGGAATAAAACACCCCTGCTGCTACCTTGGAACTAATAAATCAACCTGTGAATAGCTAAGCCTTAGGTGTCTACTTTCTACGACAATTGAAACTGATGACCTGAGCTGCAGTAAAAATAACAAAGTAAATCCAAAACAGCCGAAAAGCCAATCCATCTAAGCCAACCCGCCTACCCACAATTAGACAGGCAATCCATCAATTTGAAACAACCAAAAAGCAAGAGCAAGCGAGCC
This sequence comes from Penaeus vannamei, assembly GCF_003789085.1. Lineage (NCBI taxonomy): Eukaryota > Metazoa > Arthropoda > Malacostraca > Decapoda > Penaeidae > Penaeus > Penaeus vannamei. The sequence continues at coordinate 132,728 of NW_020870756.1, read as the reverse complement.
TATCAACCTGGCTATGATTATTCGCAGACCAATCATTCAAGAGTAAACGGAAGGTAACCCACCTGAGCACAATTCGAAAGTGGTTGCCCTGTAGTGAGCCAAGCTTCATGGGCCTGTGGTGGAAGGTGAAGTTACCGATGTAAATGCCTCTCTGCTTCCTTGCAGCATATGCTAGCTTTTCAGGGGCAACCTGGGAATATAACATTTAATTTGTTACAACAACAACAACAACAACAACAACAACAAAATCTGTCTGAACCATATTCATGTTGACAAATGTAGAAAAGGTATGAATAAGAATGAATATCTTCACAATACAAGAGATGTATCTGACCAGTTTAGAATATATCTTCGTCAAAAATACATGACCAAGATATATATTCGAAACTGGTCAAATACATCTCTTGTATTGTGAAGATATTAATTCTCATCATACCTTCTCTTCCTCTTCTCAGTATATATGCATACATGTGTGTGCATTCATGACCGAGTATGGGTATAATAGAGTAAGCGTTTAAGTATGTTCGTAGTCGCATGTGAATAAGTGAGTGGGTGTATGTGTTAAGGGTGTGTTATGTACAGTCATATACACACCCGGTTCACAGAGACCAACTGGCTAGTCTTGCCACGCTTGTCCTTCGTCCCGGCATATGCAAACATGTTGGGCTTCAATCTGCAATGCAAAGGAGAATCCCAGTTGGAGTTTATAACTAAGAAAAGAAATACAAGACACAATACAGTGGCACTTCATTATTCTCAATTTCTGCATCTTGTTGGTTAAAATTGTACTGTATTTCTGATAATTGCAAAGTGCATTGGATAATAAGTTTCCCTCCAATTTCATAATATAATGGTGTACTTGCAGATCCTTATAACAAGAGGGATGCAAATTACAACACCTAATCTCAGAACTCATAATATATAAATAATGATGATAATAATTATAGAATCAATAAAAATAATGATAATTAGCACTAATAACAATAACAATAAAAATAATATAAAAATAAAGACAACAACAACAATAATAACAATATAATAATAATAATAATAACAATTACAATTATAATAACATTAAACCAAGTAAACAAACACAACGCACGCGACTGACCTGATCTTAAAGGCGATAAGGTTGATGGCAGCGATTGTGTCAACATTCTCCTTATACAGCACAAAGGTCGTGTACTGCTTTGACTTGGGCCACGACTTCCTAACGTGGTGGGACGCCCCTTTTGCTGAAAGAAGAGATTGATAATCTACCTGCGTACTTCTTCATGTTTGTCTGTAATTGCTCACACTTTATGTGAAATCAATTCATGTTTGTATTTTTCATATACATTTATACTGAAAATCATATCTATCTGTATTAAGTTTTATCTTGTATTAATGCATAACTGTTTACCTGTAGTTAATTTTCTTTATATCACCTTATTCTCATCAATATCTGTATTTCTCTCCATATGCATCTTATCATTTACTAATATCCAATTAAATCTAAGAGTAATTTCCAATCATTTATATCTATACAAAACTCATCTACAAATATTAACACATATTACGGGATGACATCCTATCAAGCCATGGGGAGACATCCCTTTTGCCGAGATAACATCCCACAGCATCACTCTTGGTTAAGCCAGGGTTAATGATGTACATATCTTTTCCTTCCCTCACTTTCTCTCTCTCTCCTCCTCTCTTTCTCTTAGACATATGTCCCTTTCTCTTTCACCCTCCTTCCCTCTCTCATCTGTCTTTTCTTTCTCTTCCTCTTCTTCTTCCTCTCCTCTTTCTTCCCCTAGCTCTCTCACTTATCATTTCCCTCCCTCCTTTTTCTTTTTGTTTCTCTTAGACATTGCAATTCCCTTTCCCTTCCACCCTCTCTTTGCTTTCCCTTTCTCTTCTCCTTCTCTTCTTTCTTCCCTACCTGTCTTATTTATCTCTTCCCTCCCTTCTTTCCTCTCTTTCACCTTTCTTTTTGGTGGCAATGATGAACTTCTAGTGACTGCCTTCCTCTTCCAACTTCCTTCTTCTCCTTCCTCATTTCCACTTCCTTCTGATTCTTTTACCTTTCTTTTTCCTTCCATATCATCCCTCCTTCCCCTTTCTACCCACTGACTGCTATCCTTCCTGTTGATGGGGAATTTCTTGCCACTGTCTTCTTCCTGTACCTTATCCTTTCCTTCCTCTTCTCATTCCTCTCCTCGTTTTCATTCTCATCTTTCTCTCCTTCATTTCCTCTATCTCAGTCCTCCGTTTTCCTTCACTTCCTCTTTCCCTCAATCTTCTCTCACTATCTCCTCTTCCCTCTTTCTCCCTTTGAATTCCCCTCTACTCTCTCTTTCCCTCCCTGTCCTTCTTGCTTCTTCTCTCTCCTTCTACTTCCTTCACTCACCTTTCTCTCCCTGTCTTTCCTTCTCCTTTTCTCACTTTTTCTCCCTGTCCTTCTTTCTTTTTCTCTCCCTGTCCTTCTTGCCTCTTTCCTCTCCTTCTACTTCCTTCTCCTCCTCACTCTTCTCCCCCTAACCTTCCCTCTCCTTCTCCCTTCATCAACCTCCTCCTTACTCCCTCCCTCCTTCGTCTCCATCTCAACCTCATACCTTTCTTCTTCCTGACAACAATGAACTTTTTGCCGTTGTCTTCCTTGAATAAGCTATCCACATTTGAATACTTTGACTTGATGGTCCTGTGGATGGCAGTCCGTCCTTCCTTGTCTACATTATCCACGCAGATCCTCACCTCTGTGTCGTCTGAAGACAAAAAAAAAGGAAAGAAAAAGAAAATAAGATGGTGACATTTAAGCCAGTCAAAAAATAAAAATTAATGTGAGTGATAAAGCTGAGTATTCATTGAGTAAATATTTGAGTTGACTTTAATGGGTCAATGACTGTGGTTGTAAAAGAGTTCTATGCATTATAGTTTATCCTTCCTCATCCTCTTTCCTCCTCCCACTTCCCTCCTTACCTCCCTTTTCGTCGTCCTTGCTGTCAGTAGCTGGATCCTCACACTCCTCTGCCTTCTGGGGTACGCAGGGAACTAGTCGCAGAGGCCTCCCGAGAAGCTTGTCAATCTCTGCCATTTTCTGTGGTGTGAGCTCTGGGGGTATTTCCGCGGGGACCTCTGAAGTATGCCAAGTTGCGTCAGAGGAGGGATATCTTGTAGTGTTTTTGTTTGTTTTAATTTCGAGTTTTATTTTGAACTCTCAGTGCTTGATTTTTTTTATTGCGTTATTAGAGACTCACAAGAAAAACTTTTATCTGTAAAACTATGGGTAAAAATAAAAATATACTAAGAATGTACACTTGAGCATGAGTGCTACTGACATAGGAAGAAAGAGAGAAAGAAAGAAAAAAAAAGTACTATTCATGCACATCACACACACACACACACACACACACACACACACACACACACACACACACACACACGGACCCACACCCACACCCACACCCACACCCACACCCACACCACACCACACACACACACACCACACCACACACACACACACACACACACACACACACACACACACACACACACACACACACACACACACACACACACACACACACACACACACACACACACACATACACACATATATATCACAAGATACTCTTAAAGTTGTTTGTTAATCCAAAACATATTGAATTCATCTTAAGGCAACAACAATATCCTAAGGAAAACATTACATTCTGATTTTAGAATAATGCTTCCCATTCCTTGTTCTAATTTTTCTTTTCTTTTTTCATAATCTCTCACACTCATTTCCCAGTCTCGTGGCTTTCATTCTCTCTCTCTCTCTCTCTGTCTCTCTCTCTTTTCTCTCTTTTTCTCTGTCTTGACTCTCTCATTTTCTTTCATTCTATCACTTCTTTCTTTCTCTTTCTAATTATCCCCACCCTTCCTTTCCCTCTGTCACTTCCCTTGCCTCTCATTTTACAGCAACATTCTCCGCCACATAGAAGCACCACCTGGTGAAGCACCAATCAGACAAACTCAACAACGCCATTACCTGGAATTTCCTGAGGCTCAGGAGGAATGAACAGGTCAGTCAGGTGGACGACCTCACCTGAGCTCGACACTTCATTAACTTGAAAGTCCGAATACCTGAAAATACAGAAAAGAAATAAAGAAAAAAGAAAAGTAAGTAGAAAATGCTGGTCTCACAGAAATCAAGTCATCTGAATTATTGGTAAATAAATAAAAAAAAAAACTTCATACATATATTGAATGAGTGTATAAATGAATAAATAAATGAAAGAAAATAAACAAAATGAATAATCAGCATGGGTCAGGTCTGTAAAAGAGCTCGACACCTTGTTAACTTTAAAGTCCGAATACCTGAGAAAACAAAAGAGAAAAAGAAAAAGACACAAAGTAAATGCTATTACAGTCATTTGAATTATTAGTTAGCAGTAGGAAAAATATATATATATATATATATATATATATATATATATATATATATATATATATATATATATATATATATATATATATATATATATATATATATATATATATATATATATATATATATATATATATTATATATATATATATATATGTTTATGCATATATTTATATGTGTATATATATATATAGAGATAAGATAGATATAGATAAGAAACAGATAGACAGAGATAAGATACAGACAGATATGGATAAGAAATAGATAGATATAGATAAGAAATAGACAGTTATAAAGATACAGACAGATTTAGATAAGATATAGGAGATATAGATTACAGATATTTAGAGAGACTAACTGATGATAGATTATATAGATAAAGATATGAGATGGGAGATGGAGTTGACTGATTTATGTACATATACATAGTGCAGTTCCTAATACTACTACTACTAATTATCAACAATTCATTTTAATCATAATAACAACGATTACCTTTGCTTCAAGATGCCAAAGAAGCCTTCATGAGTCCCCACATACTGCGTGATCCCAGCTTCCTTCTCGACAGAGCGTGGAGGTTTTGTGATTTCTTTCTTCTCTGTTGTTTCCCCACCTCCCTCTTTGGGCTTGTCTTCCCTGTCTGAGATGTCATCGTCGTCAAATATGATCATCCCTTTCCCTGGAGCACTGGACTCCTTGGCTTCGATGTCAGCCATTTCTACGTCTCCTTTCGAAGTGTCTCCATTTTCCTTTTGAACATCTTTGTTTTCTTCATTCTTAGTTTTGTTCTCTTCTTTGGCTGCTGATTCAGCTTGCCCTGGTTGGTCGTCCATCTGCAATGTTTAGGATTTTGTTGAAGTAATACTATGCAGGGTCTATATCTCTCCTTCCTCTTTGTCTCTCTGAATTCTGGATCACTTTTTCCCTTAGCACAAAAATCTTCCTTAACAATATAAAAATTACATTTCTATCATTATTACAATCAACCCAATCATGACGGGAGGCCCTCCCATACCAAAGAACACTTGAGGACGCATACAGAAACATATCATCTTACTTTCTATGCTTTTGGCTATGGTAAAAACAATATTTAGGTAATGAGGCTAAAAATATGTAGTCTACATGCCCTCACCTGATTTTCCTTTCATTGAGTTTTCATGAGAAATGTCTCTTTCTAATGCTATGCTGTCAATATC
>NW_020870756.1:114621-122121 GCF_003789085.1 Penaeus vannamei | reverse complement strand
TATATATAATATACAGCATACATATACTAATATACACATATATACGTATCATATATATACAGATAAATATATATATATTCCACATACCTAAACTAATATACATTAACATATCATTACAAATCCAGGTATCTATACAGACTACATATATATATATATATAACTATAGCATTCCATACATACTCAGTAGTAACTCACCCAACACTACAAGTATAAATATAACTACTATATATCATTAACGATATACGACCAATAATAAAAATATCATACTAATATAACATATAACCCAATTACATACACCTAATAATAATAATACTGATAGATCACTAACAATATAACATTACCATACCTAACTGCCTAATATATACACATTTCCCCCCTATCTATTCTATACTATTCACTATACATTATTCTACTATACCCTATATATATATATATTACTACCTATATATATATATAACACATATATAGATATATATACATACATACATATATATACATATATATTATACATACATACATACATATATATATATACATACAATACAATATACATACATACATATATACATATTATATATATACATATATATATACATTACATATATTTACATACATACATACATACACATACATGTATATGCATATACATATATATATATATATATATATATATATATATATATATATATATATATATATATATATATACATGTATATGCATATATATAAGTATAAAACCTCTGAGAGGTAGTTTACCTGTTGCTTAACAAATTATATACCCAATTTAAATAATATACCCGGTAGATAATAATACATATTGATTAGAGTGAGGCAAACAATCTCTAATGCAAACGATTATAATAATCAATTCACCGATAGCGCAATTGACTCATAACGGGTAGTAAATAATCAACACATAATATCATCACCCATACTTACAAGTAAATCGTGTCAATCATACCACAACTACAGAACTCATTATTCAGAAACGCGTGTGGATCAGCTGTTCACGTGCATCTATCTTTCACACTCCCTCAAGCACCCTTATTTTGACTTGACACTTATAATATTACACAAGGAATAACTTGCCTGTGCCTTCTTACGGAATTCCCTTGGTGAAATTCGATCGTTAAAAGGAAATGCACGACGAAACGAACCGTAATTCAAATTGCTGAGGTCGTCATACGCGGTGCTAGTCTTCGCAATGTTGTTGTTTTTCGTTCAGATACACAGGAGGGACTGTGTTCGGAGTTTGACTGCGACTTTGTTTTCGTCTGAGGTTTTCGGGTGTGACTAGATAGGCTGTTCTGTTTATACTTTCATTAACAGTTTAGATTCTTGAGTGATATTTGTAAGAATAGGCAAATCTTTGAAACAGTAATATCTGATTATAAAAAAATACATAATAAGAAAGAAGTCCTGTTCGTCTTCCTTCGTTCAGATATAACAAACGTAGTGCATTCGATCTTGGACTTCAACTTCAACTCCACCCATTATTCATTTTGTTATTATATCAACTTGCATTACTTTTCTGTATCTTCATTAACATCTTTGTGATAATCTCTATTGAATTATCCTACTTTAAAGAATAATGTGATATTAAAATGAAACCGACAACATATTTCAGATTAAGCATTCGAAGGCGACGCCCTCGGCCATACGGAATCGGTTGGGCTGTCGTCTGGTTCCTGCAGACCAATTCTGCCGTGTATGGGCAGACTGTGGACTGGCGATATGACAAAGGCCTAAACTGACTAACAGTTAACTTACATGAAATCAGCCTTCAGTTTCGAAGGACTGAGAGAGACTGCAGTGCATATGTGTGGAGTGGCGCCATACAGTATCCCCAACTGAGTGGGAGAGTCAGCTATCCTCAAGGATTTGCGCAAATGACAAAAGGTCCTCTTGGACGGAATTCATTAAATTATATAGTTCTCAGCCTTCACTCTGGAACAAGAGCAACGGATATGCAGACACGAAGAGAAGAGCAGTTGCTTATGACAGTTTTAGTTAGAAAGTTAAAAGATGATTTTGCCAACAAGGACAGTGTCAAAGAAAATCAACAGCTTTTCGCAAAGAATTTAAGAAGGTCCAGAGGTCGCAGAGACTGGCTCGGAAAATGTATACCAATCAACTTTATGGTATTTTGATTTAATGATGTTCCCAAAGGATAATAAAAAAACAGTCGTTAAACAATCCTAAGGATAAGTGGAATAGAAAATGGAACATTTTTGCTTATAGTGGATAAGTATATGTATATATATTATATATATATATATATATATATATATATATATATATATATATATATATATATCCAATTGTATCCTGTAAATGATTACTGTATATAAGAGAAGACTTTTTTTCTCTCTTTTTTCAATCACGGTGATAATACGAGAAAAGAGAGTAGGTGATAGATGAAGAGATCAATGAATAGATAGGTAAATAAAAAAAAAAATAATGACGACTTCAACCCTAAGCTCTCTTGCTCCACCCGATCAGTCCCGTCCAACCCCCTCCTCGCGAATCCTTCTCTCCCTTCCTTTCCTTCCTCCTCTCACACTCCTTCATCTCCCTCCCCTCCTTCAGTACACCCCTCCTCCCGTACACCCCCCTCCTCCCCACGCACATCCTCCCCTCTCCCGTTCCCCCCCCCCCTAACCATGGCACAACACAACCTAGCACTATGCCTTAACATTGACCTCGGCCACATCGCATCCAAAAAGACCCAACTTCACAATATTGACACGCAATCCGGACATCACCATAGGTACGGAGACATAGTTGACACCTGGCATAGACTGCGGAAGTCTTCCCCCCCCCCCCTATGGCATGACAGCGATACGTAGAGACCGACTGAAAGACAAAGGGTGAGGCAGCTGTTTCCTCATTGCCACCAAATCCGACTTAGCTGTTAAACCCATACCTTGATCTCGACACAGACTGTGAAATCACCTGGATCCAACAACAAATTTCGAGAGTTTTTAGACCCCTGCCTCCAACATAGAATACTTACAAAACATGTACACATCTCTCACACGCATCACATCAGATAAACACATCTGGGTCGCAGGTGACTTCAACCTCACTGACGTCGACTGGACCACTCCATCCTACCTCGACCCCACTGACGCAAGGCACCGTCTAACCCACTCCTTTTCTTACTCTATTTAAATGACCTCCCACTGCCCACCCCCAATTCTACAGCTAGACTCTTGGGTGACGACAGCCCCATCTGTCGACCGATCAAGACACCTGACAACTGCATACTCCTCCGGCCTGACCTTGTCTCCCTCGAGCGATGGGAAGCCACACTGGCAAATGGATTTCCGACCCGATAAATACAAAGCCATAAGCTTAATCCGTTCACAAGCACCCACCATATTTCCTTACGCAATCCACTTACACCAACACACCAACACACCCTCACACAAATACCTTGGTATCAAACTACACATGAAATTTAATACACACAGACAACTTACAGGAAAGTCAACAGGACACTGGGTTTCCTGAGGAGGAGCTTACATGGTTGTACACAAGACACTAAACACATAGCTTATAACAGCCTTGTCCGCCCAACACTTGACTATTGTGCAGCAGTGCGGGACCCACACACACAAACGAACACCAACAAATTAGAAGAAAAAATAACACCGAGCAGCCAGGTTCATTGCAAACAACTACACCAAAACTCCCGGTATCACAACACGAATAAAACAACAATAACACGAGGACGACCTTTCAATACGCAGACTAGCACACACTAACAATTATGTACAAAATCGCAAACAACCAAAGCGACACAAACAAACAGGAATGCATCACGCAAACACACCTAATACACGTAACACCCACAACCAGAAATACTTGCCATATCACACCAGTGCAGATTCCTTCAAACACTCATTCTTTCCTCGCACCATTCGCGACTGGAACAGACTCTCACAACACATTATACTCGCAGACAAAACAGACACCTTCCACAAAATTACACCCACCGAGATTGAGATTTTCTAAAAGCAAATGTCTATAAAAATATATCTGCATTTGAAAAGAAGCGCCTCTGGTTGATTAATCAAACCCACTGCCAGGCGTATGAGGTCAGGGAAAAAACTCGTACAATGCCATTTAAAGATAGCTACGAAGAGCATCATTGAACGGAGCTGCTCTGCAATAGAAATGATTAAGAAATAATATTAATACTGTCATAATAATCAAAGTAATAACCATAATGATAGCATCACAGATATGGCATTCTTTGTAGACTCGATACTCCTGCCATGGCTGTGAAAATTTGTTTCCATGATATACTTCTGGGAACATGCGTGTACCTTCGCGGCCGTTAGGTAACGCACTTTAAAGTTTAACAGAAAATCTTGTTTTACAAAAGCACCTTTGAGCAGACCCAAGTGGAAGATATATTTATGAGCCTTTAAAAGAAACGGCAGTGGGCAGGTCCCAAATATAGGAAGAGGAAGATGGACAAAGAAAGTAATAGACAGGGATAAAGTCTATACAAGCAGGTCAAGGGATAGATGGTGTGACGAAAATACGAAATTCAGTAGAACTAATTGATAGCGTAAGATCGAAAAATTTGGAAAAGATTGAGAGAGCCATTAGAATGTTACCGATTGGTGATGATCACACACGCATGCTTATTGCCATTTTCCGAGCACTAGTATGCTCTAGACTTTAGAATTTCTTTTGCTAATTAATCAGTTCAAATTTCCATAGAACTCTCGCTTTATTCTTGTGAGGGTATTGGATGACTAGTCACAGACCGGTCCACAAACAATACAATAACTAAAGTGAAAAGGGAACTGCTAGTTAGGAACATTTATAAATCCTGTATGCAAAGAATAAAGAGGCAATCCATTGACAAAAATAATAATAATAATAATAAATAAAAAATAAATAAACACGGTGACCTTTTTTCAAATTTGTGGAAAAGTTCGTCACATGTGCTAATTACACACACATAAATGTAATTGGACTTAGCTTGATAGGAATCGCAGCAGGTGTAAAGCGCAATACTTAGTGAGTTCGTGAAAATAAATACCTACCTGTGTGTAGGTAGTAAGTTAATTTCTCAAAGCGAGAAAGCAACCATGGTATTAACTGCCTAGAGAGGTTCAGAGAGAGAGAGAGGAACGGAGGCAGGGAGGGGAAGATAATTGAAAGATAATATGAAAAAAGAGACAGAGTGAGAAAGATATAAAATGAGATTTACAGAGCTTCATAAAAAAAGGAAACGGAAACGCAGTATTGAATTTCCTTTTTTTTTCGAAATCGCAAACCATATTTATGAGGACTGCATTCAAACAAATACCGCACTACAGTAAAATAACTTTTAACATTTTCCCCATTAATAAAGGAAATATCAATATGAAACGTGTACATAATATTCCCAGAAAAGGCTAACTCATGTTTTTTTTCCTTTTTGATATCTTGATTGTGTGAGCATTCGCATAAATTAACGTATTTGATTGTCTTTCCGCGAACCGTCTTATGCTTGCTAGTGCATTCAAGCATCCAGTCAGCATCTTCAGAAAGCAGTGACGTCATCAGGCCAATGTTCATCGTGCTGAGTTTTGTTCCTCAGAAAAGACAGATGTAGACACAGTCAGAGAGTGATGCTGAGTCCTGAAAGACTTGGATTTGAGATTGTTACGGACACGTACTTCATGCTGAAACCACACGCGTATGCACACATACACGCACACACACACGCACACACAAGGTCTATATAGAGCTTTCACAAACACGCACGCACACACAAGGGTCTGTATAGATCTTGCACGCACACGCAAGCCCCCCCCCCCCCACATATATGGCATGAACGCGCATTCGCACACAAACACACGCAGGCACGCAGGCCCCAACACACACACACATAAACACATATGGTACGAACACACACATCCTCAAAAGAGAGAGAGAGAGAGAGAGAGAGAGAGAGAGAGAGAGAGAGAGAGAGAGAGAGAGAGAGAGAGAGAGAGAGAGAGAGAGAGAGAGAGAAAGGGAGGGTGAGAGAGTGAGAAAGAGAAGAGAGAGAGAGAGGGAGGGCAAGGGTGAGAGAGAGAAAGAGAAAGAGAGAGACAGATAGACAGACAGACAGAGAGAGGGAGAGGCATAGAGTAGCATAGGCTGTATACACGAATGAGGGCATAGGACCATAGTGATAACCAGGAAGTAGGAAAGGGTTCATATATGACAAAAATGTGGCCGACAACTTGGGGAAAGTACCAAAGGAAATCCAGCCTTATGCCCAGAAGCTGATAATCGACATGACACGAAAAAAGGACGAATACAAACATATTAATAAATACCTCACAGACAAAGTAAGAAACAATTGAAGACATTTATTTAATTCTCTCACGACGCGAATACAGGACACCGCTATTTTTTTATCTTGCACAGACGGATAGAATCACCGTCAACACCTCAGGTATAACAAATGAGAGGGGGGGGGGGGGAGCTGTAAATTAGAAGACTTTACAGCAGGACGGAATTTTTACCTATGAACCTCAGTCAGGATAAATAAACTATAAATATCTATAAACTATATATAAATAATAGATTAATAACTAAATATATATATATATATAATATAGATTAATAACTATATAGAACTATTATCTAATAAACTATATATTTATAAACGTTAGTCAGGATCAGTCGTGAATTGAAATCTAGGTGTTTTGAATACATCTATTGGCAACTGTGATAATAAGGTAGTTTGATTATTTTCTTCTAAACGACAAAATTGGGAATAAAGAATAACTATTATTTTTTTGTCTGATTGTGGTAGATGCCTGTTTCATTTATAAGGAGATTTTATACAGTGGAAAACTTGTTATTGTAATAATTTTTTGAAGAGTCTATCTTTATACATCTTTAATTTTTTACCCTTTAATACCCATTTTGCAGTTAAGTCCAAATAGGTCATAGGAAATAACTGTCATTTATAAACTTTAGTTCGTACAACCGCCCAGCGATAAGAAATGACAGTGTACAAGTCTGTCATGTGCAAATATTTTTTTATTTATTTCACTTTATATACACACACACACACACACGCACACACACACACACACACACACACACACACACACACACACACACATATATATATATATATATATATATATATATATATATATACTCTTTTTTTGGTGCAGGAAGTTTTCTTTTGTCAATGCAGGTTCTAGTCTATAATCCCAAATGAATATCGTGGTCATTAGTCTAAATCAAACCAATCGCCCTTTTCAAATTCGTTTCACTTGAAAGACTTCGGTGGGATAACCTTTGACCTTGATTGTATCCGTCCTTTTTTTCTATTATTATCGTTCATCTTTCCTTTAAAATATCATCTCTAACCCCTAGATCGTCAGCTGTAGCCATGGCCTCCCTCGGGAATGGAGGTGTCATGGCGTCCGGTTCTATTTTTGGAAAAGAAGCACATGGGGTTTATTTTGATGACGTCACAAAAGTCCC
>NW_020870756.1:96521-104021 GCF_003789085.1 Penaeus vannamei | reverse complement strand
AGAAGAAACTACAATACTCTATGCCACTAAAGTCACCTTTCTTTTCACAGGTGCTGCTTTGGCATGCAACGCTGATTTGATGGACTTATCACAGTCATCCTGTTGCTCTCTCTCACGCTCTGACTCCCCGTCAAGTGAGTCATCTTGCTGTGGAGGTGGAGTTGAAGGAGGAGTGCAAGGCCCTCGTACCCTTGCTCTTGATGTTCGCTCAGGACTCGCCTCCCTCTCTGGACTCCGGTCTTGTCCTATACTGCATGACTCGGGCGTTCTGGGGCTATCGGGCATCAGTGAAGATTCTTCAGGGCTTGTGGGTGCTGGGCCCTCAGGTGTTCTGGGACCTTTAGGTTCTAAGGCTTTGTGATGAAAGCCTTCAGGTGTCTGTGCTCTCTCGATGACTGGCAAGTCATCTGAATCTGACTGTGAGCTCTGTCTTCTCCCTTGCAAAACTGAGGAGCTTGGACTACATACCAGACCAAGGGATTTTTCTCGTTGCAGCACCTCTTCTGGTGCAGGAGATGTTTCCTTGGCAGGTTTGGAAATGCACTCTGTCACCTCTGTTTCTTCACTGCCTTGACTCTGGGTTTGAGGAATGTTGTCCCTTTCTTCAATCTTAACACTAGTATTAAACTGTACATCCACCTCTACTTTAACCTCTTGCTTTATACATGTCTCTCTTGACAGCACCTGTTCAGCCTTTGCATTTGTTTTTGTACTCCCTTCCTTCACAACCATGCAATGATGCACATTTGCTCTCACAAGTTCTTTTTCTTGCTCCTCTCTCTCACTACTACTGCCTGATTGCTCTCTTATCCCTACAACCTCACCTGCACATAATTCTGGCTTTTCCTGCACAGCCTCCTGCTTGACCTGTTCATCATTCAGTACTTCCATCTTCACACTTACAGGCTTCTTTGAACTTTGCTTTCTTTCTGGCCTGGAACACTGGGTGGGAGTTTTTTCCTCTATGTTCCCAACATTCTCTGTTCTTTCATCACTCCCCTCTTTCTCTCTATCATCACTCACCTCTGAGACTTCCTTTTCTTTTTTCACAATAATCCTACAATCTGTTGCAATTAAGCTTTCAAGTTCATTTTTCACTGTTTTCTGAAAACTGCTCCCACACTCAGCAGCGTCTCCCCCACTCTCGCTCTTGATCATCCTCCCCTGAGTCTCTGGTTTCACTGAGCCAACTTCTGCTTTCGGTGCATCTCTGAAAGCTTTTTCTGGATTTCCATCTGTTTCACCTATTTCACTCTTCACATCCACTCCTTCCTTTTCTTTATTCTCCTCCACTTTCTCACCGGTACTTCCATCTGTTTCTCCCTCCTCCTTTGGTGTTCTTTCATCTACATTTTCCACACTTATACTGCCACATCCCATATCACTTTCCCTCTTTACAACAGTTGTTTCCTGAGTGCTCTCTTCTTTGATTGCTGGTGCATCTTCCTTTTTGCTTTTCAGTTCTTCTTCTTGTCTCTCTCTCTTAGTGTTTTTCTTCTTTGTGCTAAGCGCTTGTTTTCTCTCCCTTTTGGAAAGGGCTTGCTGCCTCTTTTTTCTTCTCCAGCCAACTTGCTTCTTTCTCCGCTTGACCTCGCTTTCTTCTCCTCTGCAGGATGTTGCCTCTTCCTCCTCCTCCTCCTCTTGGTCCTCCTCGTCCTCCTCGTCCTCCTCCCGCTCACCGTCTTCTACACTTTCCTTTTCTTCACTCTCTTTGCAGATCTTTGGAGATGACAAACACAAGGGAATGTCCGTCTTTGATGCACTATCTGTTATATCAAAATCTGACTCTTTTACAATGTTTCTTCTACTTTCCTTCTCATATCTCAAATCAGCTGGACTGCTGGTGAAAGTCCTTCCTCTGTCTTTCAAGTTTGAGATCTTCTCCTCTTCCTCCTCAATGATGAGTTCCTCTTCCCCGTCATCATCATCCTCCTCTCTCTTCCCCACACCCAAGCTATCTTTGGTATCTGCTGCATCCCCAGTGTGGTCCTCCCCTTGCAAGGACTGGTCTTCTGCAACACTCTCCTCCTCACACTTGATCTTGACCACACCTCCAGCTGCTAACTCAGCTTCCATCTGAAAGGAGCCGGGTCTTAGTGTGCCATTCATTCCAGCAGTGATTTAAGTCCAAGAGTTGTATCTACAACCACAAAACCCTTACCAGTCATTAGAGTGAAATAGAAAACTGTAGGAAACTGAAAATCACAGGTCTCTAAATGTGAATGATAGAAATATCTATAAAACTCAAATGGGCCACCAACCTCCTCCATCATCTTGTCCTCCTCCATGCTGGTGGAGTGGACAGGCGTTGAAGGGGGAGTTGACGACTGCTCTGATGACATGGACTCTCTGGCCAGTCTGCGCTTCTTTAAGGGCGTTATGTAATCTCCTCCAGTTGGGGAGTCTGTTGGGATGGACAATCTGTTAGGAGTATGAAGAACATAAAGGAAATACTATTAAGGATACATGGAAAGTAATGAAAGAATTGAATGCTAGACACATTCAGCTACCATGCACCCACCTGGTCTGCTGTTGGGACTTGGGCACAGACCATTGAGCTGGGGTGATTCAGTCTCCTCGCTAATGGCCTGTCTAAGCCACCGTTTCTTAGCTGAGCCACCTGGCAAGTCCAAGTTGAGGACAGTCCCGGGGACCACCTGGTTCACAGATGTTGACCTTCTGAGTGGTGTGGCGGGCGACCGCATATAGCACGTGGGCACGCCTGTTGAATGCACCTCTGTTACCCCGCTTGGGCTGCCTACGGGCATCACTGGGTCTACGGTCTCATTTAGCCATTCATTCATAAGTGCTTTCTTGGTTTTGGGAAATCTGGAACCATCACAATTATGAAATGATGAGGAGACAATTTTTTATATATCAACAGGAATTTCATGTTCATAATAATCATCCCTTATGAATAGTAATTTTAACTTACCTGAACCCCATGACATTTGAATTTCCTGATGGAGGAGAGTTGAAATTGAGAGCAATGCCTTCAACAGAGCCCCCCAAGGGAGACATGAGCCCCACAGAAGCACAACTACTTTCGTCACCGGTTAAGTCAGAAGCTGTTGTGTCCAGGCGATGATTACGTTTCTGGGGGCTACCCTTCCCACGCCCCTTTTTTCTGTTGGGAAGGTAAAAAGCAATGTGGAAAACCAATCTGACTGGAGAGGAAAATTTTATCTGCCATCACAAACATGGCCTCCCTTGCAAGTCCCAAACACTTACCCTTTTCTTCTGCTTCTTTCTGCCACAGGAGTATTTCTGTTGCCCTCATCGGCACTGCTGGTCTTCTCCCAGTCCTCCTCATCCCCATCACAGTGCTTCTTGTCCTTATCTTTTGGATCCTTGCTCTTATCCTCTTCCTTTTTCTTCTCCATCTCCTGTCTCCTCTGTGCAGCCTTCTCCATCCTCTCAAACGCCTTCATGTATGCAGCAATCTTCCTTTCCTCACGTGTCATCTTCTGCTGCTGCTGTTTGTCCATGGCCTTGGGGGTCTCTGGTGTCACAGCCAGGGTAGGGGGTGCGCTCACTACCGTGTCCTTGCTTAGCTCTTCAGGTGAACTGGAGGCTGATACACAAGGGGACTTGGCAGGCGACTTACCACAGCCTGACACACGTCTCTGCTTGACAGGCGTGACAGGGGTTGTGCTCTGACAAGTGGTGGTTGTTAGATTATCACTACTTCTGCTCTCAGTGGAAGTGGTTCTTTTACTTGTCCGCAGTTGGAGCTGGAGCTGCTGCTTCTTTATTGTCTTCTTGTTGCTAGAAAGAATGGCAATATTATCAAAACAAAGGCTGAAAAGCTTAAATTCTACTCTCTTGGGTATACTCTGAATACAAATATCTTCAACTCAAAATGGCTGCAACAATAGTTTAAGAGCCTTACTTTAGAAGCCCATTCTTTTTATGTGGAGGATTATGCACTGGTGATAAGGCCTCCACCTTTTGGGACTGGGGAGCATTGCAATCGTGTTCCTCCGACAGACAGCAGACAAGATCTAAAGTGGAATTAGCTGTCTCTAAGGCTAAAGTAACTTCCTCTGCCTCTTCAATGTCTCTTGTTGCTACCAGGTACAGGTGTAGGGACCCTCTTTCTACCACATGCCGAATCTGATACATAAGGAAAGTCAATAAATCAAAATACTGAAAATGCTCAAACTATAAACATCTGGTCATTCTAATACAAAAATATTATGTAGATAGTTTAATAAATGCTATGTGGCAGCTCATTAAAAAGGCTGAAACTGGGGCCATCCAAGAAACAGCTGTGCTCCAATGCAAGCAAGAATACTATTATGCAACAATCAAATTAGATTCACCCTAAATGTCTTTTTCAAAAGGTAAAACTGCAATGAATGTATAACTGGTGGCTGCAAAAGACATCTGAAAGCAGCTTGTATGCTTGTACCAGAAAAGAATTAATTACCAGCTTTCTGTCCACACTTTAAGTTACTCCTCTAAAGTCAAATAAGATATTCATGAGGTTAACCTTCCATCTTGCAACTACTTTGCATCTTACCTCTGCATTTGGTCTGCATGATCTGCGAGTGAATCTGGCATCATTGCCATACGTTCTGGCATCCACGCATACAGTTAGGCCCTCCTTTGGCATGTGGTACTGCAGGACATAGGGCAGGTACTGCTGACCCATCACTGGTTGTTGTGCATTCCACTGGGATGCTAACAGGTACTTCCCTTGAAACTCTGTGATGGCAGTGTTGACAGTGAGTCTGGTAGCAGCTACCAGGATCTAGAAATAGGAAAGAGACATTAGTTACTCCAAAATGGACTGCCTATTATCATCACAGAATAGGTATACAAATCAACAGTTGCAAGGTAATTAGTTTCTTACCTTACTGTCAAACACATCCAGCAAGGGATTGGGATTCTCCATCACCTTGCAGCGGTGGCCCAAGACGGCCCCCTGGGTGGATGCCCGCAGGTCTGGTGACACGCCATTGATGCGTGCTGCTTGGACTCGTGCGCGCAGTTCAGGAGAATAGTGGTTGGTGACAGCCACCTCATAGCCCTCTACCCAGGCCCGAAGCCTCTCTACTGGGCCCCCACATGAATCATCACTCACACCCTCACCGCCACTCATGCTGCTGCTCTTGCGCTGTGGAAGCGAGACTCAGGTCAGCCTTTCAGTGGAGAGCAGCAACATTTAATAGAAAAACAGTAAGAAACAAAGAAAGGAGAATTTAATCCCATAAGTACTAAAGTAAATTGGGGCAATTAGTAGTATAACTAATACATTCAGACAAACTATGAACCTTTCCAATTTTCTCTTCAATTGAAAGATTTCTTTTCCTGTGGAAATTGCACAGAAGCATTTCTTTGGCATGTTACTCACTCTGCGTGTTTTGACCAGCATTCTTCTGTCTCTCTCCTCGGAACCCGGAACAATGTTGTTGTTGCAGGAGACTGAGCTGCTCTTCTTGAGCAAGGAGAGAGGACCTTTCCTGCCATTCTTCATGTCCTTTATCTGTTTCACCTTCTTTTTCTTTACCACTTTTCTCTCCTGCACTTTGCTGAGTGAAGCACGACTTTTATTGCACATGGGCATGTTATCATCTGAGTCTGAAGAAGAGAGCCTGCAAGACAGAAGACTATGAAAGGCACGTCTGTGATTATTCCATGTTTAAAAGCTACCTCATTCGCTATGTCATTTACTGGCCCAGCACCGTTCCTCACCTGGCCAGATGAGCTTTGATCTCCTGTCTTCTGCGTATCTGTAAAGCACGAGCTTTAAACCGGTCTATCATTCTCGGCTCACAGGCCTCACACAGGTACTCATCAGGTATGTTTTCACGATCAATTTCCATGCAGTCCACATGCTGCCAAACACTGCAAATTAAGATTTAAAAATGGAAATCATTATGAAAGTAATAATCATAAAATGCAGAGTAACCTATGCAATGGATCTTTCTTTTAAGAACTGTGCTATTCACTTCCAATGGAACTGCATAATTACAATGTCCACCTAACCTACACATACTTAAAAAGACTTACAAGCATCTGTCACACTGTATCATGTATCCATCATCGTGGGCAAAATCGCAGACGCAGCGTGTGATGGAGTCATCTACTGGCTGCTCATCCCCCTCCCCCTCTGGTGCGGTCTCTGTCTCCTCTCCTGAGGGCCCCACAGAGGAACTGCGATCACTTAGACGGGAGTCGTCATCCGTTTCAGCCCCCGTGCTGGATGGCGGAGGAGCCACAGCCACTGTTGTAGGGGACTGAAGCAGTTCAACAGGAGGAGGAGGGATGTGGGGTGAAGGGAACATACTAGTCTTTGGATGGGGCATGAACTGCTGCCGGTGTGGAGGCATTGTGCTCAGTGGGTGCGAGGTCAGCAGGCCAGAGATAGGCACGGAGGAGCCAGATGAGACAACTGGGGGTGCATGGCCTGCGTGGGTCATGTGGGCCGGCCGGGAGGGGCTGGTGGCGGCCACACTTGCTTGTGGGTGGTGCAAGGGGTGGTGGTGGAGGGGGTGGGAATGGGTCTTGGGTTGCAAGAGATTCTGGGAGCCAGGCTGGGAGGGCACCTGTGGGCTGGCATGGGGCACAGCTGGCTGGTGATGTAGGGGGAGCTGGTAGGGGGAGGAGCCTGAGGATGAAGATGAAGAGCAGGGTATTGGTGGGGGGGACTGTGGAGGCGTGGGTGGGGGAGGGGCACCATAGTTGTGGTCTTGAAGAACAAAAGGGAGGTTATAGGTGGAGCTGTGTTTGGATGATGATGATGAGGAGGAGTAAGGTGAGGACGAGGACTGCGCACTCATGGAGCCACAAGGAGGACCTTCTGGAGAGCGGACCATGGCATCTCCAACATTTGACCTGGGGGAGTAAAAAAAAAAAAGGATGTTTCAGAAAAGTACCAGGAGATCTAAAAGGACTCATGACTAATGCTCTATGGATATTCTCTATGCCAAAGAAGTCATCAAGATATTTCCTAACCCACTAGTTCCAGTATTCCTAAACATCTAGTTCAGCCCACTAGCTCCTTGTACACACCAAACTGAGTAGTTTGCTTTTAAAACATTGTACTGGTAATGTAATAGTACTCAGAACTTCAGTATAGGGAAGAGATGAAGACAAGGTGGGCAAGTAGAGAAGACATAGAGAGAGGAGAGAGGAGAGAGAGAGAGAGAGAGAGGGGGAGACAGAGAGAGAGAGAGAGAGAGACGTAATAACTTCGTATAACATACATTATACGAAGTTATACGAGAGTAGTTTGCTTTTAAAACATTGTACTGGTAATGTAATAGTACTCAGAGCTTCAGTATAGGGAAGAGATGAAGACAAGGTCGACAAGTAGAGAAGACATAGAGAGAGGAGAGAGGAGAGAGGAGAGAGGAGAGAGAGAAGGGCGTGAAGGAGAGGGTGGGAGGGAAAGGATGGGAAGGGAGGTGGGGAGAAAGTGAGAGAAAGAGATTAAGGGATTGGGAGATGGAGGGGAAGGAGGGAAAGGAGGGAATGGGAGGGAGGGAGGAG
>NW_020870756.1:85312-95183 GCF_003789085.1 Penaeus vannamei | reverse complement strand
ATGGGGAGAGAGAGAGAACCTGAGAGTCGAGAGAGGAGATGACGACAGCGGACACGCGATGTAGAACTGAAGACGCGACTGAGATCCATGGACATGGAGATATGAAGAGAACTGGGATGAAGAAGAGACTTTGGGAGAGAGGAGGGGAGGACGGAGAGAGGAGAGCAGAGCCGAGAGAGAGGAGTCGAGAGAGAAGATGACAGAGGATCGAAGAGCAGGGGGCACAGGGGGGGGCACCAGGTAACCGAGGGGGAGGGAGAGAGAGATAAGAGAGAGGAGAGGGTGCGAGAGGAGAGAGAAAGAGAGGGGGGAGAGGAGGAGGGAGGAAGGGAGGAGCTGAGAGCGAGAAAGCACTGAGAAAGAAGGAGAAAAGAGAGGCGGGTAGAGAGGGGAGGAAGAGGTGATCGGGACGAGAAAGACGAGGGTGCGCCCGTAGGCCTAGCATGGGGCAGAGATGGAGAGATAGGAAAGAGAGCTGCTCCGGAAGAGGACAAAGGATAGAGAGAGGGAAGAGAGAGGAGGAGAGGACGAGAAGGAGAGGGAGAGGAAGAGGAGAGAGGGAGAGTAGAGAGAGGACGAGAGAGAGAGCAGAGATCGAGAAGGAAGGCGGGGGAGCGAGAAGACAGAGTAGAGAGAGAGAGGGGGAGAGGAGAGAGGAGAGAGGGGGTGGAGAGATGAGAGAGAGGGGGGGGAGGAGGATGAGATAGGAGAGAGAGAGAGAGAGGAGAGAGAGCAGAAGAGAGAGGGAGAGAGAGGAGAGAGAGAGAGAGAGAGAGAGAGAGAGAGAGAGGAGGAGAGAGAGAGAGAGAGAGAGGAGAGAGAGAGAGAGAGGAGAGAGAGAGAGAGAGAGGGAGAGAGAGAGAGAGAGAAGAGAGAGAGAGAGAGGGAGAGAGGAGAGAGAGAGAGAGAGAGAGAGAGAGAGAGAGAGAGGAGAGAGAGAGAGAGAGAGAGAGAGAGAGGAGAGAAGAGAGAGAGAGAGAGAGAGAGAGAGAGAGAGAGAGAGAGGAGAGATTTGAGTTGAGTTGATATTATTTATTTACAGAACAGTGTACATACCCTGTAAAAAGCCAGGGTAAGATGCTACCGCATCTATCCAACTGGCTATGCTTATATTCATGTAAAGGGCTATTAGTCAAACATTAGTTCTACATGCCTGAAGGGCTGTGTCATTATGCATACATTATTCACATATCATCTAGTTGGTAAAAGACCCTTTTATATCCCTACTCATATCCAAGACAAGACCAGTGTCAGGGAGGGAGAGGAAAGAGAGAGAGGGAGAGGGAGAGAGAGAGGAGGAGGAGGAGGGGGAGAGACACCCAAACACAATCAGGTACAACGAATGTAATTGGGTGATCCAGAGTGTGTGGAGCGCGAGAGGCCGAGGAAGACCCTCCCTCCCTCCTCACTAGGATTCGCTTCACATCCCGGACAACGCCACCCCCCCTCCCCCAAACAACAACACAGCGGCACTTCCCCCGCCCTTCTCAGCTGTACAGCTTCTCGGCCCCAGCAGCTAGGTCGACGTCAAAAGGACGCCAACGGAACGGCGGGCAGACCGAGGTGGGCCGCCGGCGTCGCCCGCCGTCGCCTGCGCGCCCTTTCAGCGAGGCGCGCGTCCGTCCACACACTCCAGGAAAAAAATCATTAGACCTGAAACCTCCTGTGTCGTCGGGACGGGAGGAGGCACACGAGCGGGGGAGGCGGTTAGAGGGCCTGCGGAGGGCCTGCGGAGGGCGCTTCGAGGGCAGGGGGAAGAAAGCCTTGCAGGACAGGACAGCCACGAAAGGACCTTCTGCGGTTCTAGACTCAGGAGCAGCTCCGCTCGTGGTCCGTGGGAGGATGCACTGCATTCGTACAAAATCGGAAAGAGAAAGACGAAAAAGAAAAGAAAAATCAAAGCCAGATAAAAAAAAAAAAAAAAAAGGGGACAGGCATAGCCGTGCACAACGGCGTCTCTGCAAGAATGGCCCTTGGACAAAACGATCTTGCCCTGCTCGCATCCACGTCGCGTCAACCGCCTTTGCTCAGCTCGGGCGAGGCTCAACGCCGTCAGAAGCCCCTCTCGGGGGCATTAGGCAGCAGCGCAACTGCGCAGCACACCTTGGAGGGGATCAACCAACCCCGCCCGTCCCTCACCACCTTTCACGAGGCCAATTCCTTCCAGCATCCACGACGCCCCTTCCCCACGCCCGCCGCCCAGCGTCCGCGTTCCCCACGTCGCATCTCCTTACAATCTCCACGACCTCCCAAGGAACCACCTGTGCCGGGCCGAGTGGCCGTCCAGGGCCCACCTGCACTTGTGCTTGCTTGCTTGCGGGCGTCCGTCCGGAGTGGCGACTGCAGACTCGCTTGCCGAGGCGGGCGACCGAGCTGGCTGATCCTTTCCACTGGCAACAGGACGTGACACAGGCAATCTCGCGTCAGAGCATGCCGGTACTTTTTCCATTTGTGCTTCGCTCTTGCGGGGTTGTGTCGCCCACATTAACGTCTGGCTTCTGCCCCTTAGGGCTGCTCGAGCTTCATGCAGAGACCCCTCCCCAGCCACAACAGAACGGCGTTTCGGGGCGGCCGCGAACGATGCTCTTGCTTCGCATCTGATCTGCACTCCTTCGGCGTCACCTGCTGCGGCTTGTCTCAGCTCATCCTCCCAGGCATTGCGAGGCTGATCAAGACTTACTCAAGGGCGCAGCCAGCACACAATGCATTTGCATTTAAGGATAAAAGCCCAGTCAACCATTCGCGCCCACAGGTGTCGTTCCCGCCCACTCCCTTCCTCCGGCCGCCCTCGCTGCAATGAAGATCCGCCGTTTCCGCTGCCAGGGAGGCGTCAATCTCGGCCGAACGAGAGGTGTGACCTTGAACCTGAGCTGGCCACGCCACCCTCCGAGACCCTCGCATGCCTATGCACAAAGAACATCGAGCCACCGCCGAAGGGAGCCTCACTCTTCGCTAGACCTTGACGCCGCACTTATCCCGCAGCCATTCCATACTGTGTGCGCGCCTACAAATGATGGAAAGAATGCCGCACGCTGAACACAAAGGTGAAGGTGACCATGATGGTCTCCTTTAGGTCCCCCCCCCCCCCCCCTGTACCTATTCTCCAGATGTCAACACCCGGCGCTGACACCCGTTTACCTGCGCCGTCTGCCGAGGCACCGCGGTCGAAAGCGCGGCGCTGGTGATGCTTGAAGTCGTGGCGCTCAGTTAATAATTAATAACGAAAGAAGTAGAAATGTGGCTCCGTCGACACAATCCATCCCAGTCTCCTCAGCGCACCGTTTACCAAAGGGAAGCCATTTCGCCCGTGGGCGAGTGGGCAGGGGACACGGTGCGCGAGCGAGCGGTGCCCACACAGGTGCGAGCGGCCAAATGAACACACGCACGCAATCCATCGATCGAGGCGGCGTGGCGGTCCCGCCGTCCGACCGTTTAAGCGTCCTTTCTCCGACGCGTCCCGCCGCCCGCAGCTAACGAGAGGCCTACGCAGAGCCGTTACTCCATAAGGCTTAGCGCGGGACGCGTGACTCAGCTGAATGCCAGGCAGCCGGGCTGGACGTCGACGCTCGCGATATTCGGGCGCGTCGACAACGGGGGCAACGGAACTCGGAGCGAGGGCCGAGGCCGCACCCGAAGGAGGGGGCACGCGCAAGGGCAGCTCTGCAATCAGCCCCTCATCTCATGCCCATGGATGTGCCGATGGGGGAAGGACGCCGCCCCAACCCAGTGCTCCAGAAATTCCAAACACAGCTCAGTTCTGACGAGGGAGGAGACACCGAGGGCACCTCCCTTCCGGCAAGAGCGCGTCGAAGCGCCGCTCATCAGCGAAGGTTCCCTTTAAACGGCCGCCGAACGCGCGTCTCATCCGCGGCGCCTGCAGCGTTGTACGCCCTGGTCGGCAACTCTTGCAGGTTCGCGCAATCATCGCGGATAATACTGTTCTCGAACCGCCAAAGCGGCCGGAAGGGAGAGAACGACAGAGAGCGTCGCGCCTTTATGAGCAGAAGGCGTGGGAGAGGGCGGTCGGCGGAGGACGAGGCTGGGGGGGTCACGGCCTCCCGTCTCGTTAAGGTCGCGCGCGCACGCCCTGACCGCAAACGATGCTAACCACAGGAATGCGCAGCAACACACAAATAGCCATAAATTCTCCCTGTCTGTGTCTCTCCAAACACACGCACACACCATCAGCTCGGCATTAGTAGGCCGCAGAGACAAGGCGGTGGACGGAGGAAGCGAGGGGACGGGCGGGAACGCGCGTGTGTGTGTGTGTGGGGGGGGGGGGGGGGCGTGTCCACTATAACGTGAGCTCTTGAATAATGAAACGGCGTTGGGGTACGAGCGGCCGGCCCTCCTGGCCGCAAGTGACGGCGCCTATCAATACGGCGAACGTTTGTGGTTCGGCGCCCACGTCGGCTGCTGACGCCGGTTCCTGCAGCCGCGGCACTGACCAAGGCTTAGAGGGGTGGGGGAGGGCAAACTATAGAGGAAAAACTAGAAATTTTGCACAAAATTAAAAAACAAGACTGGAAACTTAAGGCGCATATTTTGATAGCGGCAATGAACATGCTGGCGCGAGTAGCCGCGGATAATGCTGCGTCGCCGCTACTGTCCGAGCCGCAGGCGGCTGCCGGCCGTCGACCAGGCCATCGACGACCTTCTTTCCAAAGACGCTGCGGGGTCGTTCTTCTCTTTCCTCGATTTTCTGGGCGCACGCACGGCCCCGCAAAGCGTTCCTTTTACTCGCACGCCCTCGCCTGCGCCCCCGCCTAGCGCTCCTTGATTTTCCTGACCAAACTCTTGGCCTTGTGTACCCGAGAGACAGACACGCGCGCATACAAACCGCCCCGCGCGGCATTAGCAGAGCGGCCGAAAGTGCGCCCGTCTGCCGCCTCAGCTCGCGAAAGGAACGGGAAGTGGAAGTCAGCATTGCGCAAAGCCGAACCTGTTATTACTCTGGTGGCACGCACACACATGGAGGGGGGGGGGGGGGGGCTTAATGAGGCTCGCATCAATGAAGCCTGCCGTGCGCTGCACTCGCCCGGCCCTTCCGCCCCCTTGGCCCTTGGCCCGCTGAGGGGACCCCAACGCAAGGGGAGGAGAGGGGCGGGGAGGGGAGGACAAACGTTCTCCGGCCTTCAAAAGACGCCCTCCCCCTGTCGCGGAAAGACGCATGAGTGTCACGAGGACAGAAGGAGCAGAAACAGACGCAGCCGCAGGCAGCCCCCCCCCCCTCTGTCTTTTCCCGCCACTTCCGGGTTGAATGGCAAGAAGATTGATGTGTGCGTGGGGGGGGGGGGTGCACTCTCGCTTCATTGCTTCTCCTAGTCAGTCCGCATAATGAGCCGCACTTGGCAATTTGGAGCTGTGCCCGCGGCCGACACTGCCCTGCGGAGCCCTGGTCGCATCGCGAGGGAGCAAGG
The DNA here is from genome assembly GCF_003789085.1 of Penaeus vannamei. Taxonomy (NCBI): domain Eukaryota; kingdom Metazoa; phylum Arthropoda; class Malacostraca; order Decapoda; family Penaeidae; genus Penaeus; species Penaeus vannamei. The sequence goes on along the minus strand of NW_020870756.1, from coordinate 89,763 downwards.
GGTGGGGGGGGCGTGACAGGTTCTGGGCGATAATCCCCGACGCACAAGGCGCCCTGTCACGGCAGGCACGTTAATCCCCGCCCCTCGCCGCCCCTCCGCGTGCGTCTCCTCCTCGGGCAGGGAGACCGACTCCCGCGACGGCCCGGCTCCTTCGCTGCAACAAGTGAGCGAATCCCGCCAGACTGCAGGGACGCTCACTCGCCTTAACGGAACTACGGCAGTATCGCATCGCATATCCTGCAGGATTCCCCGGACTTGGGCCTAGCCTAGCCTAGCCCTCTCCCTGGGAGACTTGAGCTCGTCTCCTGGCCGACGGAGATCGCAGTCGGAGGCACTCCGACCGGGCCCGGCGAGCGCTTTCCGACGCGAGCGAAAGGCGGCCAGCCAATGGCCCGCGTCCTCCACCCGGGCACCACATCTGTCTCTCTCTCTTTCCCTCGCGCAGGGCGCCGCCCGCCGCATTCCGTGCCGCTCGCCCGCCTCCCCTCCCCCCACCATTGGCATTAACTCATTCATCGTTTTTGCTCCGCGCCGAGGCAGTCCTCTTCCGGCTCCATGGAAGGGATGCCACCACGGAAAAAAACCCTTCGTAGCATCGACTTCCTTAAAGACTTATCGACACCAAAGAGACACGTGGGCATTACAGCACAAGTGCTTCCACATGCACGGACATGGGCGGCCTAAACTGCGAGTAGCGCATTCACTTCCGGGCGGGCGTGCGGCGCCGGCAGCGGCGTACAGGTACGAAGGAAGGAAGGATGGAAGGAGTATTAATAGCAACCCTCGGCGAGCCGCACAACCCTAGCCTAACCGGTCGCGGCCGATCACCAATAATAGCGACACGCTCGCACAGCTGGACGCCCGCGCGGGGACGCGCTCGCAGAACCTGTCCGACGGGGAGGGGCGAGGACGAATGGACGGCTGACGAGAGGGCGGCAGGACACGGCCGACTCGCGTAGAAGTCAACGCTGACGGAGCGCTTAGCCTCGACTGATCAAGGCACCAGCACACCTTGCAAGTTTGCATAAAGCCTGGCGTGCCTCCCCGTCGGCTCGCAGGCGGCGCAGGGGAAGGCAACTGCGCGCGGCCCAAAGCACAAGGACGCAGGCAGACAGGCCTATGGCGCGAGCGAAGGGCCGGGCGAGCGTGCGTGAGTGTGTGCGTGCGTTAGGCCAGGGGAGCCGTCGTACTCACTCAGTGACCGCAGTGGCAACCCCCTCCCCGGGAGTCGCCCCTGCCGCTCCTCCCCTAAGCAGCTGGTGCAACCGCGGGCTACAGGTGAAAGGTAAAGCCTCGCCGTCCCGCCTCCGAGTCAGGCGCGGGCGGCCGCTCAGCGCCAGCCACGGCCACTCTGTCCCACAGCTGGACGAGTCACACTAGCTGCGGCTGCGATTGCGGGCCCCTCGCGAATTACGGACACTCCCCACGCTAAACAAGTAGCAGGAGTGCATGTGTGTGCTCGCTTGAATAATTGCGCAAGTGAACAAGCGTGAGTGACTGTGGAGTGTACTTGTGTACATGCATGTGAGTACATGCGCCAACTCACACGACTGAACGAGCAGGCGCGTGATTGAGTCGCGTCTGATCATATAAATGCTATGAGACTAGATAATTGTTGTACACTCTGCCTTTTCAGGCGCACTTCATTGCGGCGGAGAAGAGCACATGCAGCGTGCAGCTGACCGGGTTCACCCCTGGCTCAACGACTGCTTCTCTCATCTCGAATTCGTGTCGACTCCTCGCTCTGACTCACGACGCCCCCTTCTGGGCCACTCTGGCGAAAAAGCATAGGGGGGGGGGGGAGAGAGTAAAAGTAAGAGATGGGAAGAAGGGAAGGAGAGAGAGGAGGGAGGTGGAGGGCATCTGCTGAGTGAATGAACGTGAACGTGGAGGCTGCGGTGTGCGCTGAGAGCACGCTAGCCTGCGGAGGCCGAGCGCCCTGCAGTGTTGGGCGGCATCCAGGCTCTGCTTCTCGACTCGCGGCGTCGTGTTCGGGCTCGCCTCCGCCAGACAGCTCCTCTTCCTCGCGCACAGTCCCTGCCGGGGGCGGTACATTCCAAGGGGCCGTCCGCAGGAAGAGCACTCAGTCCCCCCACCCCCTGCCCGCCTGCCCCCCGACCGTCCCGCCGGAGGTTCCAAACGCGGGTCCTCCCTGCCCCCAGCCGGGCTGGCGGGAAATCGAGCCACGTAACGGGAGTCAAGGAAACGCAAGCTACGGCGAGGCGAGATGCAAGCGCGCTCCCAGGCAAGCACTCGCGGGGACGGGGCAGCAGCGTTTAAAGGCAGCACAGGCAGCGAGCCTCTCCTCGCGCGCGATCTAGAGAGACTATTGTTAGCCGCACGCGGCACGGCAAGCAACAGTAGGCCTTGCGCGCTCCCGCCGCAGGACCCGTAGTCGATCTCCCCTTCCGTGGGCCTGCATCGCTCCTGCTCGCCGGGCTTATTACACAGATGCACAAGTTTTGATAATAGCGGCCACGAGGGGGGGGGGGGGGTATTGCTTGTGGCGCGACCGCCGCCGATGGAGACGGCAGAAAAGATCAGCGCTGAGCGGGAAGTTCTCCGTGATGCCACTGCTTCCTCGCTAGTCTCCTTTACCGCTGGTATTTAGGCGTCCCTTTCTGGCCGTGTTGCGGCGTGAGACACACGTGTCGCGGTTACGAGTTTCAACAAAAATATTCAATCAATAAACAAAACCGACCATCATAAAAGCGTCAGTAGTTAGCCGAGACCCAGTTTTCCCTGGCCTCACCTCGGGGTCGAGTGAAAGGCAGCCAGTGAAACATAAACACAGAAAAGATTGATACAAAAAAAAAAAAAAATATATATATATATATATAGAAAAAAATAATAAAAAACAAACACATGCACATCCAAGCGCACAGACACATGGCTCAGCGTTGCGTGGACCTGACTGCTGACTCCAGCTGCGTCGCTTCGTCGGCGCCGCCGGGAAGCCCCGCCGCGCTGCGGTTGCCTGCGACCCCCGTCGGACAAGCCCCGAGTGCGTGACGTCAGCCGCTGCGTCGGATGCGATTCTCCGAAAGCACAACTGCATCGGCTTGGGGGGGAGGGTCGCTGGGACCCCGTGCCCCTGGGCACTGTGCCTCGTGCACGCGCACACCGAACAAGGAGTCGCGCCCGACTGTTTTGTGGCCGGTTATCAGTCTAATCTCCCTCCGGTCCTAATCTCAGCTGGATTAGGTTCCAGCGCTTGATAAAGAGCGTCTTCTGCTCCCCATCATATCGCTTCCTCCACTAACAGCCTTGTTTTACCTGTGCCTTTCTATAAACAAAGAAAAACTGTAGTCCAATTTCAACCACTCAGATCAGAAAAGGAGAAGACAAAATGTCCAGAAAATTGAAATCGTTCCCCAGTCCAGGCTCGCATACCCCCTCCCGGCCACCTGGCTCTCTGCCTTCCGAACACGTTAACGAAGTGTTCTTGGGAACAAGCACAAGGAACAGTTTCACGAGAAAGAGAATGGCGCGTGGAAAGTAAATTTTGGTGGGAGATTATGCAATGCCTTCCGTAACCTCCCGAGCCCCGCCAGCGCGGAGGAGGGGGGGGGGGGTGGAGGGGAGGAAAGGGAAGGGTGAGGGAAGGAAGGAAGGAAGGAGCAGGAGGGGAGGGAGAGATGCAAGGGTGGAGGTTGTCGGCCGCCTGCACGGGAGGCAACGTCCGAGACGAGACACTCCTCTATCACTCTCGATTGGGACGCTCACGGGCCCACTCTTCAAAGGGCGCGCTCCTGCACCAACGCCGCCGCCGCCTTCATGGCCTCTAGGACGAGGCCCTTCCAGAGGGTTCCGTCACGCTGACTCGCTGCCGCCCAACTACTGCGGCTATCGGCAGCGTGACGATGGAGCGGGAAGAGAGGGGGCGGTGTGAGAGCCGTGCGAGGCGAAGGCGGACGCGAAAGTAAAAGTGCGCTGTCGTGACCGTTCACAAGCCGTGTTCCAGTCGGCGGGGCGGCGCCCCTGGCTTACGCGGCCACCATCTTGCCGCTCCCTCGCTCGGCCTCCGGATTCCCCGAGGCAAAGGCAGGAGGTCGCTGAGGCGCACTGGCGCACGCTCAGCTAATCGGGGCAGCGCCGCACGCTCCTGCGAGGGAACGCCCGCCGGTCCGTGGTACGAGGTGAAGGAAGAGAGAGGATGGAAGGAGGGAAGGAGAAGAGCAGAGGGCACGAAGGGAGGTGACAGATGTGGATACGAAAGGAGGGGAGAGGGAGGGAGGGAGAGAGAGAGAGAGAGAGAGTACGAAGAATGAGAGGGCAGAGGAGGCCTGGGCACCTGGTCTCCCAGGTATCCCCCCTCTTCTTCCCCGAAGTCCGAAGACCCACTGGGCAGCGTGCCAGAGCGGCGTAGGCCTAGGTGCTCTGCCCTCCCCCTCCCCCGCTGGAGGCGAATCTGCCTCTCCAGCCGGAGGCCTCCGCCCCGAGACTCAAGA
>NW_020870756.1:77812-82812 GCF_003789085.1 Penaeus vannamei | reverse complement strand
TCTCTTCTCGAGATGAAAAATGTCTTTTGGCAACAGAAAGGTGAAAGGAACAAGATCAAATGTGATCCTAATTCTTCATATCTAAACATTTACTGAATTCCCAACATTCGCAACGAAAGTCTCTAAGACAAAATCTATACACATTTGAGAATAAAGGACTCCATAAATACTGGCATGCACGGAGGCACGGAGGCACTTCCCCCAGACGCTGCCCACACCACTTTAGTCACAGTGCCAGAACCCAGGTCGGTTTATTCACCTCAATGTCTTGACACCGGGGAGGCCTAAGTTGCTTACTTCATCTCTTATCAGTATCCATACATTTTAACATACAAGGCAGCTTTCATAATCTTGCTTATGCTGGTGGCAGGATCTAGCCTAGGTATATTCATCAAAGGCAACTAGCTTGAGTAAAACAAAGGAAACAATAAGTCGGGACGACAAGGAGAGTCGAGTAGAAGGGGAACGGAAAGAAAGAACATTATCTCCCTGTACTCTTCCTTAAAAAAGCAGATAGCAAGCTAATTTTCGGTTAATATTTACCTATTGATTTTTTATATGCTGCTACTGTGTGGTATGTATCATTGTCAAGGGGAATATTTATAAAAATACGTTTCTTTATTGCATCTTCCATCATGCATTTAACCTTTCAAAGCTGATAATATCCATGTTGAAACAGCCAGAAGAAATATTTCCAATATTCTTCTCTGCATACTACCTAAACCCTGTAACACTCATTTACTAAACCAACATGACAAGTAAATAATAATATCCATGCTTAGAAGGTCATAGGGAATTTACTGACAGTAATCTAAACATATATACTTTGCAAGCTAAACAAGTGAGAGGTACAAATGACATCTGTGTAAGCACCATTGATTTCACTCCATCATTACCAGATAACAGCAAACACTTTGTACACACCACCACACTCTCTCATCTCCCTGTAACACCACGTACCACATGACTGCCAGACAGGGAGTTAGTGTGCCTTTTCCTCCGCCCAGAATGGATACCTTAAAACATGACACGAGCAACATGATGTCCTGTTGCCGTCGGGCCCAAATGAGTCAAGAGTTGTGCGAGGTCAACAGTAGCTTCACAGCCAGTCCCTCATCGTAGGAAGAGTGCCAAGCCCAGCGTGCAAGTGAAGCACCTTTCCCACTGAAGGCTCCTGCCAGCAGAATGTACTAAATTTATCCAAGTGAGTAATCTCTCCAGATTTTAAATACTGACGAAATATAACCCCCTCATGACAAATGTTGCACCACCACCAAAATTATATAATAATTATGCAATTTCAGGGGTCAAATTAAACACTAGGCAACTAACTCTAAAATTATGGTATATAGCACTAAATATTTACAAACAAAATACTGAGTGAATGCAACAAGACAAAACAATATCAGCAGTAATAATGATAAAAAATAACAATAGCAATAATAATAATAATACAACAGTAATAATATAAATATAATAATAATGCAGTCAAACTGATCTCAGCTCTTCTGTTTTCCTAGATTTTTGAACATGTAAATTTAATATCGTTATAAACATTATAACAATCATAATGTTAAAAAAGGAGGAGGAGGAGGAGGAGGAGAAGTAAAAATCCAGTGACGATGAACATTAGAAAAACTTTTTCCCTGAAAATTCAACCCATGGGAAACCAGGGAGGTCAGGCTGGGCTACTAATTGACTCCTTGCTGACTAGGTTCTGTTCTTGCTGAGTCCTTTACGCATAAACAAATAAACCTAAAACAGTGTATTAACCTATGACCAATATGTTAATCAAAGATTCTTCCAATTAATCAACATCAGAATCTCAAACAAAAATCTAACCTTAGAATTTATCAAAGGTTTTTTTATTGCAAGAGAATCTTAAAGATAAATTCTAACAAGCTTCACATCTGTTCCTCCTACAATCCTTTACAGCACATAATTTCTTTGTAATAAGTCTATTGTAAAGAGAAAATGACTTATGGATTCAAAGTACACACATTTCCAAGTTAGAAAATTTGTATCCACACCAAGTGCATGGCAAAAGACGGAAAAGAATATGCCTTTACACATTTATCTCTGAACACGGGAATACATGGAAAAAGAAAAAGAGGAAGATGAAGATGATGAAATTGGAGAAAAAGATGATGAAGAAGAACGAAGGTAAGAGAATATGATGAAGAAGAAAAAGCAGGAGGAATGAAAATGGAGTCGTCTTGCTACAATGTTTTCCTTGACCTGAAGATCACTCACACTGGAGCATAAGTTCTATTGGAACAAAAGTCTCTTTGTCAATCCCATTACAATAACAGTAACCACTCATGTTTATGGCTTCTGTGTGAAAAGCTGTTCTGCTTTACTTTGCTTGGCTTTTTCATACATGCTAGTAGTATGCATTTTTTGTAAATGGGTTCAGTATGTTGGGTTTTGTAAAAAATGACAAAGACGAAGACTGTCAAAACAATTATAAATCCGTACATTACACACAAAAACAATGTATGTCAGAAATACATTCCCTATGAACTATTGAACTATTATTACATATATAATAATAAAAATTGAACAACAATAGTAAATTAAATGAACATCTCTGCAAAGCTCTAATGAGCTATAACCCTTCCTATAACCTTGTCACACGAACTGACCCTTGGCCGTTCTAATGCTGTCCCAAATTCTGAAGTTCTCTCCCTCACTGAATACATCATTAACCACTAACTACGCAACCTCAAACAACATATGTTGCTCTTGATCCTTGAGTCATCTATGTCATATTCATTCAAATACCAAAGAAATGTACAAAAAATACACAAATAAACAAACGGAAACAGAGGAAAACTAAAGGCACATCAATAAGTCAATCGGCCAAGGCAATAACTTCATGACCCATAAAAAACTATCATCTCTTACATCGTACAAAGGAAATCATGCCTTACCTCCCAACCAACTCATGCTTCCAAATAAGCTTTCCATCATAGCTTGTTCATACCTTCATATAAAATCTTGAGAATGTGCGCAGCCATATTGCTTCCCTGAACTATGAATATACAGAGACGGGTAAGATTTCAACTCCGTTCATTGTATAGAACACGAAATCAACGGATCAATCAATTCTAAAATATTTTTCTGTTATGACACAAACTTCTTACAATAAATACAAAACAACACTGTTACAGATGCAATGGTCAGCATGCCTCTAGTGCTGCAGCAACACTTAGCAAACCTCCGGATCTACATTCTCACAGGACTGAATTTGGACTGGTTCTACTGAACAATCGCTGTTGTTGTTGTTTTTTTCTTATCCATTAAACTAAACAATTCAACTTTATACTCAATTTACATGATCTATTACACTGTATAATTACAACAACAATGTGCAATTACTTTCCAGCAAACTAAAAGTAAATCTAACTTTCATATAGTGCATGATACTTTTTGAAACCAAGTGTTTTTTTGTTGTTGTTGTTGTTGTTGTCCTATGACAAAATGGGAATATGTTTAGAGACAAAAACACACACACTCTTGATCACAATGATATTATTTCCCCCATAGGGAGGGGCATGAAGATTACCAGGAAAATTGCAGGATAAAATATAAAAGAAATATTCACAGTAGGTCATGAAATCATCCACCCCTCCCCCACCCCCTGGTAAACAAACTATTCTCCACGTGTTTACATCAGGATGAAGTTTAAGACTGATCACAGGAAGTCAAGCGGTCTGGGGTAGGAATGTTAATCTAGTAATACCTTCTGCTTTTCCAGTAACCAAAGATGTAGTGATGAAATAGTAATGATGAAGTAGGTTGGGTACCAGAAAAGAAAGGATAATTGTTTATATGATATCATATACAGATATATATAATATATTATTTACTTTTCTTGCATTCAATACATCACATACAATTTATGTAAATGAATCTGTTTTAGATTGCGACCCACACAATAATGACAATGAAAATATAACACAGAAAGCAAAACTCCCATTGGCTTCTGTAATGAAAAAGTACTTTCTCAAGGTTGCTAATGGCATGGAACGATCGTTGAGAGGCAATAACTTTGAAGATTTTGAGTTTACTTCATAAGATATCTGATATAACTTAAATATGCTTGAAAACAGATGTCTTCATAGCAGTTCTTGGCATTAATATGATGTCACACAGCCCCACTCACAAATCCTCGAGTTAAGGCTATACAAATGCATTTTGACAAGTCTGTGGACATTAATGAAACTAGGAAGGTAGTTGCTGAAGGGGATTACTAAATGTGCACAAAAATAAGCCTTCAAAGAAAACAACAGTTGTGATATCACAGTTTCTGTGCCAATCACAGGGCATCTGCTAATTCACAGTCAGTTATTGTGACAGCCATGGTATGAGGATGTACCCGAATAAATACACTATATTACCGAATAAATACACTATATCATATAATAGTGGGGGCCGTGCCCCTGCACACTAAACTATGATATGAAGACCACATAAATTGTGTAGTACATGTGCGTATCACCCAGACTGACAAGAGCAATAACACTGCAAGGAGGATATATTGGAAATGCAGAGCTACCAAGGACTGACAACCATGAATGGCATGAAATACAAATGCCATGCAGCGAATACCAGGATATGACATTAGAGGGCACTTACTATTACATGTAATTCATGAACTGTTTACAAGCACAATCCATTATGTGGACAGTGCTGTATGAGCACGAGTTCCCTCTCCTGTGGAAGACAGGCCCTGTCCTTGCTCCATCCTGCCTTGAATACCAGGAGGATCCTTTGTGTTTCAGGGTAGCAGCTCTCTACGGAGGTGTCACAGGAGACACACACCCTGCATTAGATAATATAGGGTGCGCAGCACATTGTCCATCATATTTCACTCCACACATTGATAACAGGCTTCATCCTGCCATGAATATGTCATAGGGGGTCTTACAAAACTCCTACATAAATGAGTAAAGATGTCATACCAGATGATCACATTCCGAAGCACTGATTAACCC
>NW_020870756.1:72812-75312 GCF_003789085.1 Penaeus vannamei | reverse complement strand
CACCAAAGGTTCGAAGGTCAGTGGTATATCCTTGGTTGTTTTATAATAATTTTCTGATACATATGAGCGAACAATACTTGAAACGTGTTTGTAGAACCCTAGACAAGTAATGCTATAATACCGATATCAGTTCTCCCATCACTTCCCAAACAAACTATTGAAAATCTGATTGGTTATCAACAAAAGCTTTCAAAATATGATTTATTCTGAAAGCTCCTCGACATCATTAATAATCTGACTGTCTGATGCTTTGCACCAGAGAAATCTCTCTCTGAACAAGGGCAACTAGAACTCTCCTGCTTCAGGCAAACCAGACCAAAATGCAACCATTCCCCTGAAATGCACAAGTCAAAGGAAAATTATATCTTCACAAGACCCTCATTCCCGGTGAAGGGTCAGGATACACAAAGGTACTAGCATATTTGTTTTTGCATCTCAGGTCCATGTTAGTGTGTTTATCATTGTTGTTACAGAAGTTACTAGTGAAAACTTATTACTGAATAATATTCCTATGAGCTGTATTAAGCAAGTGATGTTTCTGCGCTTGTGTGTGGTATGCTTGAACGAACCAAGTAACTATTATAGGAGCTTGAAATAAATTAAGTCGATAATGATATATCTCAAGTACTTGCCAACAATTTCAATGTTTTGGCATGAATGGAGTAGTGATGAAAGTTATATGCTCCAATAAGGTGATGTCACTAATGTAAACATCTTTTATTCGCAACGTTTGATCCCATGTTTTCCTCTCTAAATGCTTCCCACATAATCAATTAAACCACTTCTCAATGTCTCCCAAGGAGGACAATAACAAATATGTAGATTACAGTAATCCATATATAAATATAAATATAAATATATATATATATTTTTTTTTTTGCACAAAAATACTTGCCATGGAGAAATTACCTAAACTCTGTTACAACTTCATTCCATACAGTGTTCCCTTCACAGCTCTGAAGCTGCCTGGACAGTTGAATTCCTGTGCACACTTATGACACGTTTGGAAACTCATAACAGGAAAATAATTATGTCCAACTAAACCATCACAAATAATACTGCATTTTCCTTCTTTCACATTCTACGAGTTCCTTTTGCACTACTGTACGTCGAAGGGCATGCACTGCTAGCAAATTCTTTACACAATAATCTTCTTCAGCTGTCATAACACAAGTCTTTCATCAAAGTCCTATCTTTGATTTATTCTCGAGCATCTGCTAGTCCAAAAACATAATTTTGCATGAATGCTTATATAACAATGAAGATACTCTTTCCGCCATCTAAAGCCTTCCAAGCCCTCCCTTCCGCATGAACCAATCAGACAAAAAGTGTGTTGCCGTATTTGCTGGCGCCCCTATCCCAACGGTTGGGAACTGCAGAAACCCAAACAAACACCCTCTCTACCCATCGCAAGTGCAAAGGCCAACTTCCTCTCATAAAACAAATTTTGTCAAAGGCAAACACCAGGCTAGTGTCAAAATTTCCTCCCTCTGCTCTCCAGGACGGGTTTCTGACACCCGTGGATGCTTGACTGGCCCGCAGTCCTGTCAACTAATGAGAACTTTGTAATCGAACTCAATATCTTTACAGAATAAAACCTGCAGGAAATTAGTTACCCGAGGATTCCGTCCCTGGATTCGGACAGGATTCCGAGGCCCCAAACCTGAGCCTTGACGCCTGGCCTCTCCTCTGACAACCCCCCAGCCCAAAACAACCCCCCTTGGCCCTGAGATGCCTTTGCCTGACATGCGCCCCCCTGCCTGGCATGCCCTCCCCCCCCCCTCGGGCGCCTGAGGAGCACCTCTCCTCGGCCCCAGCCTGAGGTCGCCCTCGACGCCCCGAGGGCCAGGGGGCAGCCGTGGCACTGGCCTAGCCCCTGCCGTGCCCGTGGCGGCGCCCCAGCCCTGCCTGGGGTCCTGGCGCCCCGGAGGGAAAACGTCACAGCGCCCGAGCAGCAACGCCTTCTTTTGGAGGCGCGCGCCCGAGCGAGGCCTTACCTTGTGTCACTGCTGGCGCTGGCGGGCGTGAGGGCGTGCGGATCCTGCGAGTCGGCGGCGACGAGGCCCAGGGCGCCCTCGCTCACATCTCGCGAGAAGGACTCGATTTCGACTCAAAAACCAATGTAAACACAGATCCTCCGCACCACATCAACTCTAGATCGGCCCTTTTCCGCGGCTCTCACTTCACGCACGGCTCTCAAACGTGGCCGGATCACTCGTACACTCCACGGCAACGGCTGGGCGAGAGGAGGGCGTCCGACGCGCGATTGTTTGGGAAATTTCCTCGTTTTTGGCGAAATGAGCCGTAAAAGTCGCTCTACTGCGCCGCCATCTTGGATCTCAGAAACGGGGCCCACTCGCACGGACGCCCGACGCGCGCACGCGCACCCGCCGCCGCGTCCCTTTCTCAGCTCGCCGCCTCGCCTTTATGAATTTTTAGCCTTTTCGAAAGCTCTTTGGCTGGGAAGAGGCATATCATCGATATTCAATTATTCTCTTCT
>NW_020870756.1:62812-65312 GCF_003789085.1 Penaeus vannamei | reverse complement strand
GTCACTCGTCCCCTCACGCGCTCTCGTCTCAGTCACTCGTCCCCTCGCGCGCTCTCGTCTCAGTCACTCGTCCCCTCACGCGCTCTCGGCTCAGTCACTCGTCCCCTCACGCGCTCTCAGTCACTCGTCCCTCACGCGCTCTCGTCTCAGTCACTCGTCCCCTCACGCGCTCTCGTCGTCACTCTCCCCTCACGCGCTCTCGCTCAGTCACTCGTCCCCTCACGCGCTCTCGTCTGAGTCACTCGTCCCCTCTCTCGGCTCGTCGCCCCTCACGCGCTCTCGCTCAGTCACTCGTCCCCTCGCGCGCTCAGTCACTCGTCCCCTCACCGCGCTCTCGCTCAGTCACTCGTCCCCTCACGCGCTCTCGGCTCAGTCACTCGTCCCCTCACGTCTCTCAGTCACTCCCCTCGCGCGCTCTCGAGTCACTCGTCCCCTCACGCGCTCTCGCTCAGTCACTCGTCCCCTTCTCGTCTCAGTCACTCGTCCCCTCACGCGCTCTCGCTCAGTCACTCGTCCCCTCAACGTCACTCGTCCCTCACGCGCTCTCGGCTCAGTCACTCGTCCCCTCACGCGCTCTCGTCAGACGGCTCTCGCTCAGTCACTCGTCCCCTCACGCGCTCTCGGCTCAGTCACTCGTCCCTCGCGCGCTCTCGCTCAGTCACCGCCCCTCACGCGCTCTCGTCTCAGTCACTCGTCCCCTCGCGCGCTCTCGTCTCAGTCACTCGTCCCCTCACGCGCTCTCGTCTCAGTCACTCGACCCCTCCCGCGCTCTCGGCTCAGTCACTCGTCCCCTCGCGCGCTCTCGTCTGAGTCACTCGTCCCCTCACGCGCTCTCGGCTCAGTCACTCGTCCCCTCACGCGCTCTCGCCACTCGTCCCCTCACGCGCTCTCGGCTCAGTCACTCGTCCCCTCACGCGCTCTTGACTCAGTCACTCGTCCCCTCACGCGCTCTCGGCTCAGTCACTCGTCCCCTCGCGCGCTCTCGTCTCAGTCACTCGTCCCCTCGCGCCTCTCGTCTCAGTCACTCGTCCCCTCGCGCGCTCTCGTCTCAGTCACTCGTCCCCTCCCGCGCTCTCGTCTCAGTCACTCGTCCCCTCCCGCGCTCTCGTCTCAGTCACTCGTCCCCTCACGCGCTCTCGGCTCAGTCACTCGTCCCCTCACGCGCTCTCGTCTCAGTCACTCATCCCCTCACGCGCTCTCGTCTCAGTCACTCGTCCCCTCACGCGCTCTCGGCTCAGTCACTCGTCCCCTCGCGCGCTCTCGTCTCAGTCACTCGTCCCCTCACGCGTTCTCGACTCAGTCACTCGTCCCCTCGCACGCTCTCGTCTCAGTCACTCGTCCCCTCACGCGCTCACTCGTCGCAGTCACTCGTCCCCTCTCTCGTCTGAGTCACTCGTCCCCTCACTCTCGGCTCAGTCACTCGTCCCCTCACGCGCTCTCGTCTGAGTCACTCGTCCCCTCACGCGCTCTCGGCTCAGTCACTCATCCCCCTCACGCGCTCACTCAGTCACTCGTCCCCTCACGCGCTCTCGCTCAGTCACTCGTCCCCTCGCGCTCTCGTCTCAGTCACTCGTCCCTTCACGCGCTCTCGACTCAGTCACTCGTCCCCTCGCGCGCTCTCGTCTCAGACACTGGTCCCCTCACGCGCTCTCGTCTCAGTCACTCGTCCCCTCACGCGCTCTCGTCTTCAGTCACTCGTCCCCTCACGCGCTCTCGCTCAGTCACTCGTCCCCTCGCGCGCTCTCGTCTGAGTCACTCGTCCCCTCACGCGCTCTCGGCTCAGTCACTCGTCCCCTCACGCGCTCTCGTCTGAGTCACTCGTCCCCTCACGCGCTCTCGGTCTCAGTCACTCGTCCCCTCACGCGCTGACTCAGTCACTCGTCCCCCTCACGCGCTCTCGTCTCACGTCACTCGTCCGCCTCTCGCTCTCGTCAGACTCGTCCCCTCACGCGCCTCTCGTCTCAGTCACTCGTCCCCTCACGCCTCTGCTCAGTCACTCGTCCCCACGCGCTCTCGTCTCTCAGTCACTCGTCCCTCACGCGCCTCTCGTCTCAGTCACTCGTCCCCTCACGCGCTCTCGTCTCAGTCACTGCTCCNAGATGAGAGGAGAGAGAGGAGAGAGAGGAGAGAGAGAGAGAGAGAGAGAGAGAGAGGAGAGAGAGGGAGAGAGAGAGAGAGAGAGAGAGAGATAGAGAGATGGGAGAGAGAGAGAGAGAGAGAGAGAGAGAGAGAGAGAGAGAGAGAGAGAGAGGCAGGACAGACAGACAGACAGACAACAAAAGAGAGAGACAGACAGACAAAGAGAGAGACAGAGACAGAGAAACAGAGAGGCACAAACAGAAAGATCGAGAGCAGCTCCCACACTTTCTGCGGATCCTCACTATTATGAAGATAATATGAAGAGAACAGTTTACAGGTAAGCTTGTAAAATCACGTGACCTGCCCTGCTACTCAACGGAAAGAATAAGCCACATGTAAAAAGCCTCGTTTGTAGGACCTC
>NW_020870756.1:47812-52812 GCF_003789085.1 Penaeus vannamei | reverse complement strand
TGATTACAACCATAAATGTAAATTGATTTAATGGCAGAACGACAATAACTCCATAATATAACGTAATTACGCGAACCGTAAACATAACTACGGTTGTAGGATTTATGGGATTTGGGGGATTTTAAGTAGGAGGTTGTCTAAGATTTCTCGTTGCGGTTTGGGAATGTGCATTACGCTGAAGCTCAGCTTCCATGGCATATAGTAGTAACACGTGGTACTTCATGTCAGGTAGCGTACGGGGAGTAGGTGTACACACACAAGATACACATATAAAAGCATGTGCTATATATATGTGTGTGTGTGTGTGAAACTACATATATATGTACATACATACAGCACACACACACACGACACATATATGTGGTATATGTACCAAACTAGTATAGTATCAATTGATATTTTTTAAAAGAGAGGCTGACACATATTGACATTACTACATATATATATATATAGTATATTATTCTATACTACCTAATATATATATATACTTGTGTGTGTTGTGCGGGTGTGTGTGTGTGCAATGGTGTGTGTGGTGTCACTGATGTTGTGTGTCGCGTGAGTGGTACAGACTGTAGACCATTCTCCGTCTGCTCTCATCTCTTCGCCATCGTCTCTAGAGTGAAACTCGTGCCATCATCTCAGTCATCTATCTCCTTAATATATATATTATATAAATAACCACATACTATATAATAATATATTAAAATATACATATAAGTCACGGAGTATCATATATACATACATACATAACATATATATTATATATAATATACTATATAATATTATATATATAGTAATATATGTATATATGTAGTACTATTCGTTAGTATATTATTTTTGTATGTTTTATTACTGTCTTTTTCGTTGCTGGTGTGTAGTTCTGGTTCTCTTAGCTCTATCTAGCTGATTTTACGTGTTAATTGTCTGTGTATGTCTAATATGTAAATATGTACATATATACTAGCATACCACAGTTTTTTTTTTGTCTACTCCTCTCAGCACATCACATCAGCGCTTCTCGTCTCTCCCCTGCCCCACTCAGACAAGCACACACACACACCACATCACATCTATCTACGACATATATTAAATTTGATCCTAATATATATACTAATATAATACTATTCACTACTATATACTATATGCTATACCTTAGTTCATTTACTATCTTACTATATTTCACTTCTCGCGTCTGTGTTGTCTTGCTGTGGTGTGGTTGTGTGTGTGTGTGGTGTGTGTTGTGTGTGTGTGTGTGTGGTGTGTGGTGTGTGTACGTGTGATAGCTGTATGTGTGTGTGTGGCTGGTGTGTTTGTGTGTGTGTGTGTGTGTATACATAGTAATGTTTCTAATTATACCTACTATCTATATAAGTCCAGTATATATATCTTATATTAGTATCCTATCCTATTACTATTATCTTCATCTCTCTCTATATAGTCTACTCTCCTCTTCGGCTCTTTCTATCTCCATATATATCACATACTATATTATTATCTATTCTATCTTTATATTCTCTCTCTTTTCATCCTATTCTAATGATCTCTCATACCACATATAGTATCCCTACACCTCTAATCATGGACAGTCCTGCGTCGTATATATGTGTGTGTTGTTGTCATACATATATAGTACATACAATACATACACACATCACACAACAATGCCACACAGCCCACACACACACACACACACACACACATATAGATAGTGTATACCATACAATTATATCCTACTCACCATCATATATTATCATTATATAGATATACATATATATATATATGTGTGTGTGTGTCTGTGTGTGTGGTGTGTGTGGTGTGTGGTGTGTCGTGTGTGTGTGGTGTACATATATAGTGTAGCATTTACATACAGCACACACCACACAACAGCACATATAATATGTATAAGAGGCCACAGACACAGGCCTCCACACACCACACACACACCCTATTCCCACCTCACCACACCCATCCTCCTCACACACCACATACACCACCTCCACATCACTATATGATCTTAATATCTCTCACTACCTACGCGCTATATTACATCCTTACCCTTACTATTATATCTATCTATCTCTAATTCTACTCATACGCTCTACTCATCTAAGTGTGGTGTGTTCGTGTGTGTGTGTTGCTGTGTGTCGTGTTCGCTGGTCGTTCGTGTGTGTGGTGTGTTGAGAGACCGACCGAGAGGAGAGAGAGAGATCTCTGCTCCTACAGCACTGAGATGAGAGATTGAGATGATGAAGAGCAGTCACGTAAGTAGGAGGAGAGAATGTAAGAGTATTAGAGAAGATAGACACATTACACCAGCCACAGGCACAGGGGCCTCCACATACAACCTCGGGTCCAAGTGAGAAACGGCTTAAGTTTATTCCGGATCTACGTTGATGGTGTCACATCTAACTACAGTTCCGACCTGGTTCCTCTGATTACATGATTAGGATCACCGGAAACGGGTGGTTGGGTTGTTGCTAGGACAGCTGTATGATGGTGTGGTTTTGGTGTGTGGTGTGTGGGGGGGGGGATGTAGTGTGTGTGTGGTGTGTGCTGTGTACAGTGTGTGTGTGTGTGTGGGTGTGTAGTGTGTGTGTGCATATGTGTGTGTTGTGTGTGTGTGTGTGTGTGTATGTGGTGGTGTGTGTGTTGTGTGTGTGTGTGTGTGTGTGTGTGTATGTCTTATGTCCATGTCTTATGTCTATTGCTATCAACACATGTGGTATGTGTGTGTCTATGGCATGTTTTGTCAGTGTATAAACAAGCACTACACACTGTATCACTGATGCTAGTCTACTTATAAATAAATGATATGTTATGGATCTGTTATAGCAACATGTATTTAGTTGATGTCTGTGTGTTAGTATGATGTGGTAGTTGATGTGTTATGTGATGTGTGTATAAGTGTATATTGTGTGGTGTGTGTGGTTATGTTAGTATGTTGTTATTACTATGAGTGCATAGGTGTTAGTGTGTGTGATGTGTGTGTGTTGTGTGTTGTGGGTGCTGTGTGTGTGTGTGTGTGGTGATGTGTTGTTGTGTGTTGAGTTTGTGTGTGTGGTGTGTGATGTGTGTTGTGTGCGTTGTGTGTGATTCTTCGCTTCTGCTTATTTCTCTCTCTGCATCTCAGTCTCGTGTCAGTGCTTCGTGTTCGTTCGTATAGATGTGCTGTCTCTTGTCGTGTGTGTCTCAGTCAGTCTCTGGTGTGTGTTTGTCTGGTGTGTCGTTCTATTTTACTATCTGTTCATGCTTCGTGTAATATATGTGTGTGTGTGTGTGTGTGTGTAATGTGAGTGTAGTGTGTGTGTGATGAGTGTGGGTCTGGATGCCTACCGCATTTGCATGGGCGTAAGTGATGAGGCGTCGGCGCTGGGGATCTAGCGGTGGAATTTGGCAAACATGGCGTCGAGAGAGCGGGTCGAATCGGATCTGTCTACTCATCTCGCACTGAGTAGTGATTTATATTTATTCTATTTACTATCTTTTTATATATTATCTCATATTTCCTCTTTTATATGTGTCTACTATTCTCAATTATATATTTATGTATCTATATATACTGTACGTGCCTTTTCTGATTATAACACATATATTATTATATCATATCAAGTATACATGATATAAGAGTATACTATTTATTCACAAATCATGAGAGAGGAGAGTATTGTTATGAGCCGCGACACACACATCTCACACATTATATGATAACTGCGATTTCTGATCATAGTTAATCCATATAACCCACTAGTTCCTTGATATATATTATATATATTATTATAATATATAACATAATATAGAATAAATGGCACAATATAAATGTGAAGTAAAGTATCAGTATGAAATACTGAGTGAACTATATACGGTTATATAGCGTGGCCTTATATACTTATATATAGTATATATTAGTTCTGGACGAAGGAATTCGCCGAGAGAGAAGGCTTACTGTATATATATAGTGAACATATAATATACAGTATTATATATACCCGGGCAGGTCACTCTCACTCAGAACGCATATATACGAAATTCACGGAGAATATATTATTTATAACTTGCATATCTCTGTGTGGTATCCAGGTAAAGATATACCTTACGTGAGGAAATCACACTATAAAACATACTTCATATACTATAATATGAGATTCAGAGCAATATATCACACATTGATAGTATATAGTGAATATATATTATTATTATATATATTGTATTTTACAGAGTTTAATCCTATATATATATAAGGCTCTATGATGTATTAATACGGTGGGAAATTATAAACTCTCACAGGATGCAATGTAGATACTGCTACAAATAGACTCAGGAGCAAGAGTATATATATAATATAAATATTATTATAAACAAAGCCTCTCGTGTCTCTAGAATGGCACGGGGAATTAACAACTCTCAAGGGTCAAGTAATTAAACGGTGATAATATGATTAAAAGTACTGCCCTAAGGCGAGTAATACCTATATCTGAATCAACGGGGAAATTATATAGCTCTTCGCTACAGATAACGATGAATATTAAGCTCGATCTGCAACCAAGTAAATACACTCATCACGTGAAAATTAATAACATAGCTCTTACTCACCGAACCATAAGTGTATGATAAGATACTGCGTAAGTAGTGAGTATTATTAAAGCTATCATCATCTATGAGGTAATTCATATACAGAATCAGGGGGAAACTCTTCTACTACTTACACTATCTCCGAACCAAGAATATTCATAGGGGAATATCTCTATGAACCAAGAATCACGGTGAAATATAACATGACTCTATCGGACAAGACCAAATCACGGTGAAATTTAACATAGCTCTCTTATATTAAAGTACGCTTCATCAATACAATATGACATAATAATGAAATTATATAACGGGTGAGTATAAAATATATATACCTCTTATATATGCTGGTTATACTTAAGGTATGGAAATATTAATATATTGGATACTGGATACGTATTATCATCCTGTTTATATGTACCTATTTTGACATA
>NW_020870756.1:37812-42812 GCF_003789085.1 Penaeus vannamei | reverse complement strand
TACACGTATACATACACGTATACATATACGTATACGTATACATACACGTATACATACATACATACGTATACATATACATACACGTATATACATATACATACACGTATACATACACGTATACCATACATACACGTATACATACACGTATACATACACATACATGACGCCTGCCGTACGCCCGCGCCGCCCATCGCGCCAGCCCGCCCACTGCCACGTTGAGGACTTCTGGGCGCCGAGGGGTGAGGGGAGGAGGGGGGGGTGAGGGCGGTGTGAATGAGCGCACGTTGCGTCGATCTCGTCAGCTGACTGCCAATGACTCGCTTTGAGAATATTCCCATTCCCAGCTGGATATTCCCACCGAAGTTTGAAGAATGTGGTGGCCAGGTGACAGGTGGATTCGCGAGGTGGAGGGAGGGAGAGAGGGAGAGGGAGGTAGGGTGAGAGTAGGAGAGAGGGAGAGGGAGGGAGAGAGGGAGAGGGAGGAAGGGAGAGGTAGAGAGAGGAGAGAGGGAGGGAGGGAGAGAGGAGTGAGAGTAGGAGAGAGGGAGAGGGAGGGAGGAAGGGAGTTAGCGAGGATAGGTGAGAGGGAGAAGGAGGAAGAGAGGGTGGAGGGAGGGAGGGTGAATTGTGCGAGGGTAGGTGAGGGTGAGAGTAGGAGAGAGGGAGAGGGCAGCGGGGGGGGGGTAAAGACGGAAGGGTGAGGTTAGGGGTAGGGGTGAGGAGGTGGCAAAGCTGGGGTGGAGGGGGAGGAAAATGGGGAAGATAAGGCGAGGATGGGGGGGGGGGGAGTAGGGATGGCACAGGGTAAGGCAAGACACATCGTGCAAAATGTGAACTAAATTTTTTTCGAAGCATATATATATATATATATATATATATATATATATTATATATATATATATATATATATATATGTATGTATGTATATATATATATATATATATATATATATATATATATTATATATATATATATATATATATATATATATATAATATATATATATGCGTGTACGCACACACCCACAGACTGTGGCTGAAGAACGGCTCTGACAGATGTGAATGTTATTACCTTCTGCAAGTATTTATTAAATTTTATTATAGAACTTTATATGAAGCTGATCAAAATTTAGTTGTACTTGCATTTACTTAATTTACCTGTAGGTTTATCATTGAATTTATGCATTGTCATAGACAGCAACCTAAATCAATTGCTCACATTTATACAGTCAAGATTTTAACTTTAGGTTTAATAAAAAAGATGAATATTTACTTAAGCATTAACCGATGAAACAGACAGTCAAAGCTTGACACAGTTTTCAATTCCTACTGCTTAAATTGTAGGAAATTCCGCCTGTAAACATCCCGGTCTCTGTTTTTGTTAACAATTGTGATCCTTCATAAAAATTTCCGATTTCGATTCAAATTTCCTGTTGGATGATTAAAAACTGTGTTTAGCAGATTTTTTTCTTTCTTTTTTATCACAAAACGGTCCAAAGGAATGCTGCCGTTAATATGATGTTTGCTCATCATTTGGCTCCATAATATTTTTTGTTCCTTCATAATGTCTTGGGACAAAAAAGAAAAAAAATGAGCCTCGAAAACCTACACTTATGACCCCGACAATATGGTCTTGGAACCAAACCACTATCTTGAACACTTTTGGCTCTATACAAACGAGGTAGACTTTTTTCTTACTTAATAAACAACTTGCAATATACCTTGGTTTGTAATAGGCCCAATGAGTCGCCCCAGAAGCCCCTGGCCGGTTTAGAACAAAAGTGTAAACTTGATTGCACATAAACAGGCATAAGAAACGTCTTTTTTAATTTCTGAAAAAAATTACCCTCCCGTTACAGGGAAATTTGGCGAACAGACATATTCGTCTATCCACATACTTTATATATATCAGGCTTTGTGTAAGTGTTTATATGTCTGCATGTCCGTATGTATGTTTTGTCTCTGAATTTGTGCGTGTCTTTGAGTATAGCAGTACGGATGAACAGTCAAAAAAATAGTTTAATCACAAAAACGGCTGAGTGAAAACGCAAAGACATTCAATTCTGAAAAAAGTCATATTGCAAACTTCCGAATTTCCGCATTTCATTATTGAAACAAAAACATAATCCAAGCAAAGCGTCTTTAAGAAATAAGACAACGCATTTCCGTCTTACGAATGCAAGAGTAATTCACTTAATCCTCTCAAACGATTTACCAAATCATTCCCGCTTCTTTTCAAAAGATTTCTTGCGCATCGCTCTGCTCAACTGCCTGCGTCACGTGGAAGGAAGAAAATGTAAACAGTTTCTATTTTCTCTTTCTACTGGTCTCTTTTCCTCTTTTCTTTTCTTTTGCTTACTTTTTTCCCAGTTTTCTCTATAGATTATAAGACAGACCTTAAAACCTTATCGGTCCATTCACTATTTGTATCTTTCCCGCCATTTTTCTCCCTCCCTTTCTCTCTTTCCATTCTTCTTTGTTATCATTCTGCTTCTTAATGCGATGTAATCTTTTTCTTCGTCATCCTCGAAGGCCGTTACGCATCCATTCGAAGTGAGACTCAATGTAAGTTACGTCTATGAATTTCCTGATCTTAGTCAAGAAAGTCGAAGGTGATGGATTTATGAAGCTAAGCTCCGCGCCGGGAAAACGGACATGCTCCGGCGTGCGTGCGTTTGTGTGTGTGTTCCGTGTGTGTACATTGAAATGTGTGTTTGTGCGTGGGTGTATGTGCGTGTGCGTGTGTTTTCGTGTTTGTATTTGTACGTGGTTGTGTTTTTTAAGTGTATATGTATCTATGCGTGCGTGATTTTGTCAGCGTGTGTTCGTATGTTTGCGCGTGTCTTTGACTGCATGCGAAGGATACAAGTGACTGCGATCCAGGGGCGTGCAGAGGTCTGGCGATGCCCGGGGCCAACTCCTTGATCGTATGCCCCGAGGAATCAAGCCAAAAGCCTAATACTGAGAAATACCTTGAGAAAGGGAGATATTTTGAATAGGCAAACACGGGTAAAACACGAAATAAACACTTTATTCGATTTAAACCAAAAACATCCAAAATCACTATCTCATTTCCCTCTTTGATTGGATCCACCCCCATAACGATTGGACCCCCCCCCCCCATTTGGATGCCACCCCCACCCCCTTCGCCTCCCCCCTGCCCTCTAAACGCCATTGCTACGATCGTGAAACAATATACACGTTGTCGCCATTGTCTTCATCCTCTTGACTGTATTCTAACAACCAACTCCTCATTAGCGATAATGATGATAATGATAATATTGATAATAAATCCTAAGAAACTGATATTCATCCCCCAGCCCTTTCCTCTTCCAAGAGATAGATAGATAGAGAGAGAGAGAGAGAGAGAGAGAGAGAGAGAGAGAGAGAGAGAGAGAGAGAGAGACAGACAGACAGACAGACAGAGAAAGAAATAGACAGAGAAAGAAGAAAAACGTAAGCGCGAGAGAAAGAAAAAAAAAACAGAATAAGCGCGAGAGGGAGAGAGAAAAGAGAAGAAAGAGACAGAGAAGAAGAAAAACAGAGTAAGCGCGAGAGAAAGAAAGAAAAAAAAACAGAATAAGCGCGAGAGGGAGAGAAAGAAAGAAAGAGAGAAAGAGAAAGAAGAGAAGAAGAGAAGAAACAGAGTAAGCTCGAGAGAAAGAAAGAAAAAAAAACAGAATAAGCGCGAGAGGGAGAGGGAGAAAGAAAGAAAGAAAGAGAGAAAGAGAAAGAAAGAGACAGAGAAAGAAGAAAAACAGAGTAAGCTCGAGAGAAAGAAAGAAAAACAAAAACAGAATAAGCGCGAGAGGGAGAGAGAAGAGAAAGAAAGAAAAGAGACGACGCCTCCCGCGCTCCTTCCCTCCTCCGCCAAATCCCAGGACCTCCCCTGACCTCACAGACGCTACACGCCAGGGAAGGATTGACTCCCCATCCCACATCCTGCCTTCGACGTCAATCCGACCGCTGGCTCGACCGCAGTTGCCTGGAGGAGGCGCGGATGGAGGGGAGAGGGGGAGGGGGGATAGAGGAGCGGGGAGGGGGATAGAGGAGCGAGGGGGAGGGGTGGGTGGGGAGGGTCCTAGTAGTCCTAGGGGGTGATGAGAGGGGGGATAGTAGCGGTTGGGGTAGGGATGGGAGGATGGGGAGGTCCTAGGACAGGGTGATGAGAGGGGGGATAGTAGTGGTTGGGGGTAGGGATAGGGGGTGGGAGGGTCCTAGGATAGGGTATGACCCTATATGATGAGAGGGGGAGGGGATAGTAGTAGTTGGGGGATAGGGATAGTTCAATAATGGTAGGGGGATATGAGGAAGGCGGTGGGAGGGGGATGAATAGGGGAGGGGAGAGGGAGGGGCCGAGGGGTCGGAATGGCCACAGCCCCCCGTGTAATCCCTGTCTGTGTAACATGACACCCCCAAAAATCACTTTTTTCCTCCCGTAGTTGAACGAGGCGGCCACACACGGCGATCAGCTTACCCGTGGCTTAAATACGAGTCCTTTTTCCTCTCTTCTTCCTGTCTATCTTACCCCCTTTATCCCTTTCTTTTGTAATCTTTCACTTAACTCCTTCTTCTATGTCACGACCCGCCTCTCTGCCCTTTTTTTCTTTTTTTTTATTCTGTCCTCTTCCCATTTTCTATTGAGCTTTATATTTTATGGCATTTTTTGTAGTTTTGGGACAATATATTCACTGTCACTTTTCCATCTTTTATTCCACGCTACAACAATATTGTGACAGATCTATTTACTTTTACTTTTTTCAAGTCAGAAATGACTGAAATAAACACGTTTTTTTATATATATCCTAAGATAACAAGAAGAGAAAGGCAAATACCCGTAATTTTTTCCTTTGCTAATTCTCTGACAATTCACGACTATTTTTCCATTTACTATATCAAAGAGGAACATATGCCTTTGTAAACCAATGTCATAAATCTATACTTATTTACTTATTTTCTCAATAATTTCGTGTTAATTGTGAAGAACAGTCAGTCTAGTTC
>NW_020870756.1:32812-35312 GCF_003789085.1 Penaeus vannamei | reverse complement strand
GGAAGGCTCCTCGAGGAGTGATGCAAGCCTAATTCCAGGTCCCGTAGCGGTGCGTGGGAAGGGAACAAGGAGGCGTTCAACACAAAAGGATTCTTGACATGACTCTCTGACGGATCTTGATTGATTCCTGAGACTTGCCCAAGCTATTTACGTTTTTAGGCAATGTCTTTAATTGCCGTCTTCGTGTAGGTTTTATCTCTGTTTCTTCAAGTGTATATTATGTCTTTGAAAAACGACATTCTAAAAAAATCAAAATAGTTATGCGAGAAAAAGTTAACCATATTATATGGTCATTAACTACTTTTCCCTTCTAGTGTATTTTCAA
Organism: Penaeus vannamei; assembly: GCF_003789085.1. Lineage (NCBI taxonomy): Eukaryota > Metazoa > Arthropoda > Malacostraca > Decapoda > Penaeidae > Penaeus > Penaeus vannamei. Next base: position 34,987 of record NW_020870756.1, on the reverse strand, counting down.
CTTCGAAAACACGAACCATCAATCATTTACGACGATTTTTGGTTGGAAATGAAACTTATATCACTCTTCCCCGGTTATTTTAGATCTCTTTTGCAGGTGACAGACACACCTGTATTTCAGCGTGGCGTCATGGACTCGAGAAGGGAAGAGTCCTCACCCCTTTTTTGGCTCGAGGACTAAATTTTAGTTGTTTGAGAGGCTCGAGGTCTAGATATACATATTACATGAGTACCAACGTACATACACAGTACACGTACATCGAGATAAGTAATCATACTGATATTTTCCTCACTATCTTTACTGAAACAAGCGATTTTCCTCCTAAAATATTGGCATATACGTCGCAAAAAAATTATTATAAAATGTTATAGATGGCTTAGCCGTAGTTCAAACTAACAACAAAGAGGAAACGAAAAAAGTGCAGACAAAACAGTCATTTCATATTCGATGCATTAAACCCACTTCGTAATCTTATTTTAGGCTTAGTTTAAGATGATACAAATAATACCGTCCGAATTAGATAGTCAATTCCTGATAAGACTTCATAGCTATGGAAACAATATAAAACTTATTGCTCTGATAAACTATTCGGTGGGAAAATGAACACTTTATTCTTTATTCTTTTGTAATCACTACTTTTTTGCATAAAATCCGAATCTGCTTGTAACTTCAATGGGAATTTAGATACACATATTTTAAAATAAATAAATAAAAAGACATTGTATCATCAATAAATTCCATTTATTCAGATTCAGAAAATGCTAAACGCCAGTCAAATCGCGTTAGATTTATCAAGATTTTTTTTATTCTTCCTTTGTGCCTGTCGATTTATTCACCTGTCTGTTTTTTTCTGATCACATAACTATCTATCGATCAATCTGTCTACTCATATATTCTCCTTTCTTTTCCTCCCTCCTTTCATTCCTCCCCGACTCTCTCTACATATATTCATAAGTATATGAATATATATATATATATATATATATATATATATATATATATATATATATATATATGTGTGTGTGTGTGTGTGTGTGTGTGTGTGTGTGTGTGTGTGTGTGTGTGTGTGTGTGTGTGTTGTGTGTGTGTGTGTGTGTGTGTGTGTGTGTGTGTGTGTGTGTGTGTGTGTGTGTGTGATATGTATGTATACATATATGTATATATATTAATATATATATGTATATATATATGTATATATATATTACATATATACATATCCATAGCTATATATATCTATCTGTCTATCCATCTATCTATATGTATAAATAGATATATAGATGGATAGATAGATAGACATTTATATATACACATATATTTCCCTATTTGTCTATCTGTCTATCTAACTGTCTGCCTGCCTATCCATTTCGATCTAGTGTCTATCTACAATATGTACCATTCCATTTGTTTACATATCTATCTATCTATCTGTCTGTCTGTCTATCAGTTTATCTATCTATCTGTCTGCTTGTGTGTTTCTATCGTTCTCAATTCATCCTTCTCGATATCTCTCTCTCTCACTTTATCTCTTTCATTTCTCGCATTTTTTTCTCGTCTCTTCTATCCCGCTATGTCTCTCTCTATTTATCTCTTTCTCTCAGTCAGTCAAACTATCTGTCCTTCTGTCTGTTTGAGTGTCTGTATATTTACGTATCTGTCTGTCTCACTATCTGTATTGTATGGACGTCTCTCTTCCTCTCTTTCCTATCAGACTCATTTCCTCTCTCTTTCTCTCTCTCTCTCCCTTTGTCTCTTCTCTCTCTCTCTCTCTCTCTCTCTCTCTCTCTCCTTCTATGTATCTGCCTCTGCCTCTCTGTCTATATTTATTCATATGTGTATCTATTAAGCTATCCGTTTCTATGGCTCCTTCTGTCAGAGAACCATTTTAATTCTAGTCTCTCTCTCTCTCTCTTTCTCTCTCTCTCTTTCTCTCCTCCTCGCCTCCCTCCCTCTCCTCCCTCCCCCTCTCTCTCTCTCCTCTCTCTCTCTCTCTCTCTCTCTCTCTCTCTCTCTCTCTCTCTCTCTCTCTCTCTCTCTCTCTCTTCTCTCTCTCTCTCTCTCTCTCTCTCTCTCTCTCACTCTCTCTCCCTCTCTCTCGTCTCTCTTCTATGTATCTGCCTCTGCCTCTCTGTCTATATTTATTCATATGTGTATCTATCAAGCTATTTCGCTTTCTAT
>NW_020870756.1:21534-25660 GCF_003789085.1 Penaeus vannamei | reverse complement strand
TCCCAGCCGCCCCTCCCCCCCAGATAGCTCCCGCAACGATCCCTGTTAGCATCTGTCGCCGCACTCAACGCGTCCCTGGGGAACCTCTGTCACGACGTGGGGGAGGGAGGGTTGGGGTGGAGGGGAGTGGGGAGGGAGAGGTTGGGGTCCGGAGGGGGTGTGGGGTGAGAGAGGGGGGGGGGAGAGGAGAGAGATGTCCGTTGGGCTGGGGGGAAGGGAGGGAGGAGGTGGGACAGGGGGGGATAGGCCCGTAGGGGATGGAAGGGAACGACAGGGGGAACAGGGCTGTCCAAGGGGTTAGCAGCGATGAGAGGACAGGGAGGGAGAGGGAAAGGGGTTCCCAAAGAGGGGATAGAAGAGGAAGAGAAGGAAGGGAGAAGGAATTACACCGAACAAGATCTTCCTGGCGGTTCCGTTGTGCCCGTGATGTGTGCTGGGCCTGAGAACCAATGTACTCTCTCTCTGTGCCCTGTGGAGTGTACATTGCGGTGCGAGAAGGGGAAAATGGAGGGGAATAGGCCCAGACTCAGCAATATAATAGTAATAGTAATAATAATAATAATAATAACAACATTAATATCAATATCAATAACATGACAAAACTAATAATGATTACGACAATATCTGGGCAGAGTATCTGAAAAAAAAAACATTATGTTTTTCATGATGTATTTGATATGATAATAATAATAAGAACAGTAATACTAGCACTAATGCACATAACGCAAAACTGATGATAGCAATAGTAAGGGTGACAATAATAGAAATGATTAATAATAAAAAAGTAGTATCAGAACTACTACCAATAATAATGGTATCAATAATGATGATGATGATGATGAAAGTGATAATGATAATTACAATAATAATAAGAACTAATAAGAACAATACTAATGATAATGAGAATAATGATAGTAATAATGATTATAATAATGATCATAATGAAAATCATAATGATAACAATAATGATAGTAATAATGACAATGGGGCAGAGGAATCTATAATAACTTCTAATATAGGGAGTGAAATCATCTAATTTCACATCATTTCATACCATTTCATGTATCACATATCTATTTTAGATTCTGGATACAATTCTAATGAAAACGAGAAATTCATTATAGCAATAACCTTAATAAGTAAGAAGAAAAAAATCACGCTAATAATTTTCTTGTTCTAACAGTAATGAGTAACAAATGCAATAACGATGATATTAACTGTGATGATAATAGTACTAATGATGATGATGCTAATCATAATAATGATAATAGTAATTATCATCATTATGATTATAATGATAGTAATAATAACAATGGTAATGATAGTAATAATAATATAATGATATGATGATTATAATAATGATAATGATGATGATAATATAATATAATAATAATAATAATAATAATATAATAATAATAATAATAAAACAACAATGATAATAATAATGATGGTGAAATTGATAATGATAACGATGATGATAATAATAATGATACATATATGCAAATATATGTGTGTATATGTATATGAATATGTAAGATATATATACATATATATATAATTATACTATACATATATATATATAATATATATATATATATATATATATATATTATAATATATATATATTAGTGTGTGTGTGTGTGTGTGTGTGTGTGTGTGTGTGTGTGTGTGTGTGTGTGTGGTGTGTGTGTGTGTGTGTGTGTGTGTGTGCTTGTGTGTGGTGTGTGTGTATACATATACATATATGTGTGTATGTGTGTGTGTGTGTGTGTGTGTTTGCTGCTTATAAACGCTTTTTCTCATCTGAGTTCTATACGAATTCTGACCAAAAGATTTAGGTCATGCGGTTTGGATATGGAAACTGTGAGCCGGATATAGGCGGCTTCGGGTTGTGAGCAGGTGTAGAAAGGGCGGATGCGGGTACCACGACGTCACAAGGGCTCGGGAGAGAGAGACAGAACACGAGACAGAAAATAATCATAATAAAAGAATATACGGCGTAATAGCGAGAAGAACAAACGCACACACACACTCTCTCTCTCAGACAGCTGTAGACGAAGGCGAGATACAGCCTTTCGCAGATGTAAGACAGGTGTGGCGGGGCTGCATGCAGGTGACGGAGGCCAGGAATGCAGATGTGCCGCCCATGCACACGAAGAGAATGCCCGGTGGAAGGAAAATGGGCGGCGGTGGGAGTGGAAGGAAAAGTCTGCGTATGAACGGGTGTTGATGGGTTGCGGGGGGGAGGGAGGGAGGAGGGGGGAGGAAGTGACGGCCGGATGGATTTGGCGAGCGCACGTAGGAGCGACCGTGGGCAGACGGAGTGAATTTCGGAGGACGCGAGTGGGGAAACAGGGCCGGGGTGTGTAGGTAGACGTGCTTGCAAAGAGGTCGGGTGTGGGACGAAGGGGTGGTTTTTTAAGAGGTCGCCGGTGTGGGGAACAGGGACAGATACGGTTGGAGTGCGGATAAGCAAGGCGGATACTGGTCGGGTCTGGGTAGGCAGGACGAGTGGGTGGTTGTTCTCTGGGACCGGAACATCTGTTGACCGACGGGGGGTCAACCCGTGGGAAACCTTTGGCGGGCGCGTTCTCTCGCCGGATATTTGTCGAGAATACGGCGACGGGAGTTTATTTCCCTGCAAATGATCTTCTAGCGCATCGATGCAACGACGGAAGAAGACTTAGATGACAGCTGGATCGAAGCTATCACAAGACCACCTGGATGGTGTGTGTGTTCTCCCCGTGAGAAGGTCAGACCAGCTGCCGCGCACCTCCGCCCACCTGCCACCGCGCTGGGGGCGGAGCCTCACCGCGACGGACCATAAATACCCGCGCGGAGCACGCTCAACCACATTCGCTCTCGGCAGCTCATCCGAGTTGAAACCTCGCAGTCTTGTAGTGAAAGTATGAAGGCTCAGCGCTGTGTGTCTCCCGTTCAGGCAGTTATGGGTGTTATGGAAGGAAAGGTTGGCAAGTTGTCAGCAAAGGCCGAGGCCACGCAGGTCCTCATGTACATGGACCGCCTGCAGCAGCTTGTGCCTCAGTGCCCGAAGGACCGACCTGTGTCTCGTCTGGAACTGATTCAGTCTGTCATCGATTACATCTACGACCTGGAGGAGGAACTCGCCCATTCGCCAGAGACGCAGGACCAGGATAAGGACGACAACGTGTTCGAGGACGAGCCAAGCAGGACCTGAACCCACTCTCTTCCCCACAACTTTTCGAGATGCAAGATCCTCGGGCCCGCTGCAGAAGGTCGCCAGCGCCGCGTGACCCTGCAGAGTAGTGAATCAAGATAGCCCTGTGGTTCCTCTGACGTTATGTTCGTAGTGTGACGGTGTAGTGACTACTGGATCTCGCGAAGTGTCAACATGAGATAGTCGTCATCCCTCGGCTGCGACGCCTCCAGGACGCACGGAACCTCTCTTCGTAATGGTGAGTGTCCCCGCCTTCCTCTTGCGTTTGCGTTTGATGAGTTCGAGCTGCATCGTATTTATTCATATTTATTTGTTTATCATTTTTGCTAGCAGTACGTTCACTAACGACCTTTCCTTCTGCTTTTCCTCAGATGGTGGATGTATGAAGCACCGCCTCATTTTCGACCCGTGAGCCTTCCCGTGCAGAGTAAAACTCCAGCACGCCCTTGGAGCCCAGCCTAGTGTGTGTCCTGCGGAGTCGTCCCGTGCGAAAACTATCCCGCAAGTTTTATCTCGTTCAAAGTGCTTCCCTCCGCAAAGTGCGTAGCGTGCAAGGCCGCCGCAGAAACCTGTCTGTCTGGACCCATTTCGCCATCCCCTGCGCCAGTCTGCCGCCTGCGAGAAACCAGATGCCCTTGCGTGAAGTCATCTCGGCGGCGGTCCCAAAATGAGCGGAGGGACCACCCGCTGCGCCCGGCCTCCTCGAGAAAGTGGCGACCTCCGCGCACGAATGGGTCCCGCCGGCGGAGCCCAACCTCGGCGGCCGCTTGTTAGGCGCAGGTGTCGTCAGGCCCAGGGCAGGGGCGGGCGGGCGCCGTCAGCAGAACTCCCCTGCGTCTCGGACAACCGTTTGTGATGTTCTACAGACGAAAGGGAAAATACGTTCTTCAGGGGGTTATAACATGAAGCGAGAACATGTAGTGAATG
>NW_020870755.1:350308-355208 GCF_003789085.1 Penaeus vannamei | reverse complement strand
GAGAGAAGAGAGAGAGAGAGAGCACAGAGAAGAAGTCAAGCAGAGAGAGAAAAGAAAGAGAGAGCAAAGAGAGAGAGAGAGAGCAAGAGTAAAAGCAACAACAGAGAGAGATAAGAGAGAGAGAGAGAAGCAGCAGAGAGAGAGAGACGAGGAGAGAGAGATAGGAGGCAGAGAGAGGAAGCAACAGAGAAGAGAGGAGAAAGAGAGAGAAAAGAAAGCAGAGAGAGGAGAAAAAAAAACAGAGAGAGGAGAGGATAGAGAAAGGAAGTGCCCATTAGAACTCAAAGGCCACAATATCACTCAGCTGAGTCAAATTCATGCCTCTCCGCCAGAGGTCATGGAGGCGTCGTGACCCCCAATGACCCCCAATATTACAAAAATATTACTTATTTGCATGAGATTGGGTTTACCTGAAAAATGAGATGACCACCAAGAAGGCAACACCGAAAAGTTAAAGGCAGAGGAGACCTTATTTATTCATCTAATTCCTTTGTTTGTTTGTTTGTTTACCTATTCATCTCCATATATATCTATGTATGGATATTTGTTTATCCCTATGTGTTGTTTGTTTACTTCTATTCATATCAGATGGCTTTGTTGTTATTGTCGTATAAGCGATATTTAACTTATTATAAAAATGAATGTTGATTTCTTACAGCACTTAAGGCATATCACACTGCAGTGTACATACTTTAAATTTAATACAGTTGATTCTATCACCCATCCGGCTTCACATATGTTTTAATGTTTGCCGCAGTATTACTATATATAAAAATTTACTGCCTACTAGGTAAAAAGTCTATTCGTTTTACTATTATATCTACTAAACTAATCCCTTGGTTTCGCGCCACGATATGCATCACACTTATCACACACATTCACTATATACTATCAAATTGATCATGCCTCATCTAACACACAAGCCTCTCTCTATCCCTCTCTCTCTCTCTTCTCTTCTCTTCTCTCTCTCCTCGATGTCATTCTCGTTATTATCTCTCTCTCATCATCATGACTATATTTTATCGATTCTTTCTTCTCTTCCGATATGTCTCTTCTCTCCTCAATTCACCTCATCCTTCTTTCTTGTCTCTCCCTCCTCTGTCCTACCACCCCCCCCCGTCAGATGAGCCTCCTCTCTTCTCATCTTCACTCCCTCCCTCCTCCTTCTCCTCCACATTCTCTTTCAATCTCTTTCTCTCCTCTCTCGTCTCTGTCTGCTCTTCTCCGTCTCATCTCTCATCTCCTCTCCATCTCTCTCTGTCTATCTCTCCTCGTCTTCTAGCAGATTTTAAGGTAATTCTCTCTCTCTCGTTCCGGTCCAATCCGTTAGTCTCTCTAAGGGTGTTCTTCTTCATCATCTCCTCATCATCCTCTCACATCCTCATCATCTCTGCCTCCTCCTCTTCCCTCCTCTCTCATCGCTCTCCCTCCTCTCCCCTCTCATCCCCTCAAGTCCCCCTCTCCCCTTTCACCTTCTCCCCTCTCCCTCTCGTCAACTCTCTCTCTCGCACACGGACCAAGTAGAGATGGATGAGGAGGGGGGGGGGGACAGTTTACATCCCCCTTCTCCCCGCCTAATGCATAGCGTTCTCAACATCAATATCTGAAGAGTTCAATAACAATTTGTGACACCTGGGCCTGCACACACACCAGGCTCCCTCCCTCCCCTCCCTCCCTCCCTCCCTTTGATTTATCTTCCCTTATTCCTCCTTTCGTTCATTCTTTCTCTCCCTCTTCCCTTTATTCTTTATTCAATATTCTCCCTTTCCCTTTCTCTCTTTCCTTCTTTCTCTCTTTCCCTACTTACTCTCTCCTTCTTTCTCTTCTCCTCTTCTCCTCTTTCTAGTCTCTTTCGTTTCACGCATTTAAATGCTATATATCGGTTTTCTTATCCTCCTTCTTTATTCTTACTTTCCATTTACATCTGTCTCATTTCCATTACTTTAACAAGTTCACAACATGTTTCGCCTTAAACCGTTTTTCTTATAATTTTTCTTCGTTTTCTTTCGAGGGCGAGCGCAGACTAGCTTATTTCCCCCCTTTCTCCTCTCTTCCTAAAATACTATATAACACTAACATTACAAAGTCTAACAGCCATCAAAAAAAGCATGATATCAAAGGATAAGGAGGCAGATAAGAACCCCTCCATATCTCTCCTTTGAGACCCTCTTACTTTCGAAAAAAAATAAGAAAGAGAATTCCACTTTCAATCTTAATAAAACATTCGTATCAAAATAACCACTGTAAACTTCCTATATGTATAAAAAACACCATAGCTATTACACTGTATCTCACAAAGTATAAACATCTAATAACGTATTCATAGGAGAGTCAACTCTGGCTCCTTCTCTCCTATGTATATATTTCCTATTATCTCGTCTATTGCAACGGACCGTAGCAAGACGGGGTCGTGGGTAGGGTTAGGAGGGGGAGGGAAGAGAGGGGAAACTTGTGCAAAGGAAAAGGAGAAAGAGGGAAGAGTGGGGGAGTGGGGGGAGAGGGGGTGGGGAGAAGACGTCAGGCATGTGAATGTGACAGGAAAGAAGGGGAGACGAGGAGGGGGAGGGGGGAGGGGGCGAAGGAGTTATGGGGAGGGTCTGTGTCTTTTTAGGATGGAAATGACTGTCTGTCTTGTTATTTTGTTGTGTAAGTTTGTGTTTTTTGTTGCTGTTGTTCTTGATGGGGCTTCCATCATCGACTTTCTCTCTTCCTCTTCTTTCTTCGAAAATTTCTCCTTCTTCTTCCATTTTCCAAAAATTGTTCTTCTTCTTCTTCTTCCTGTCTTTCATCACCATGTGCCTCTCCTGAGGAATGGAGGGAAAGAAGACACACACACACACACACAGAAGACAAAGTGTGTGTGTGAGAGAGAGAGTGAGAGAGAGAGAGTGAGAGAGAGAGAGAGAGAGAGATGAGAGAGAGAGAGAGAGAGAGGAGAGAGAGGAGAGAGAGAGAGAGACAGACAGACAGACAGACAGACAGACAGACAGACAGACAAGACAGATAGACAGACAGATAGAGACGGACAGAGAGAGAGAGAGAGAAGGAATGGAGCGAAGTAATAAAAAACTGAAAGAGAAAAAATAAACTATTGAAACAATCTGAAACACCGTTATCCAGCAAATCAAAATATCTTTTTTGAATTAACCTGCAATCTTAGAAATAATGATAAGCAATTAGAAGTTTCCAGAATTAAGAATGAATGAACTGAACTTAGACGCTTTTCGGAAGGTAATTACAAACAAGGGAATAATGAACTGAAATTTCGAGCGAACGGGGAGGTGGAGAACAAAGGTGGGAGGAAGAAGGGAAATGGAAAAAAAGGTAAGATTTTTATTTTTTATCTTCCTCTTTCTTTTTAGCTTATTTTCCAATCTCTCCTCTCTCTCTCTCTCTCTCTCTCTTCTCTCCTCTCTCTGTCTCTCTCATCTGCTCCTCTCTCTCTCTCTATCTCCATCTCTCCTCTCTCTGCTTCGCTATAAATATATATATAGTATATATATATATATTTATATATTATATATTATGTATGTGTGTGTGTGTGTGTTGTGGTGTGTGTGTGTGTGTCGTGTGTGTGTGTGGTGTGTCTATATATATATATATATATATATATATATATATATATATATAATATATATATATAAATACATATATATAGTATATATATATTATATATATATATATATATATATATATATATATATATATATAGTATATATTATATATTATATATAATATATATATATGTATATATAATATATATATATTATTATATATATAGTATATATATATATATATATATATATAATATTATATATATATATATATATATATATATATATATATATATATATATATATATATATATATATATATATAATATAATATATACGGTGTGTGTGTGTGTGTGTGAATATGTATAATCTTTCCCATTTATCAAACCATTTTTCTCCTTCCGTTTTCACACCCTTTTCTGTCTACTTCTTTCTTTTAGCTTCCTCGCTTCCATTACCTTTTCTCGCTCTCACCTATCTTGTTGCTCCTGCCTCCCCTCCTCACTCTCTTTTTCTCATCCCCTTCTTTATTGTCCCTTTCTCTTGCTTCTTTTCTTCTTCTCTTTTGCGCTTTTTCTATCGGCCTTCTTGTCGCCTCCGCCTTTCATCCTCCCCTCCCTTCCTTCTTTTCTCCTATCTCTTTCTTCTTCTTCAATTCTTTCCCCTCTCTCTACTTTCCTCTCTTCTTTTCTTTCCCTCCTTTCCTTTTCTCTCGGCTGTCTGCTCTCCCCATTTCCCCTCTCCCACTTACTCCTCTGTCCCCTCTTCTCCTCTTCTTCTTTTTCCTTGCTTTCTCTCCTTCCTCCCCTCATCTTCCCCGCCTCATCCTCCTACTTTCTCTCTTTTTTCCCTCCTTCTCGTCCTCTCCCTTTCCGGTCACGCCTCAGAAAACCCCGAGTAACATGGCTTTGCCCCCCTCCCTCCCACAAAAAAAAAAGCCAAAAAAATCCGATTAAATTGAGATTCAAATGACTTTTCAAACAAGCAGTGAAGTTGTAATGCGATACGTTTATCTCTCGCTGAAACTTCACATGAATGTAGAGAAAAGAGTGATACCATTCGGATAAAAAGAGAGAGACTAATGTAATTTCGAGCAGATGCTTACAGTAGAAATGTTGTGAATGGGGGGGGGGGGAGGGGGGGGAGAGGCAGTCTCGGTGCTTCTGCGATCGACGGCCATTTGTCTCTGTCTCTGTCTGGTCCTGTTTGTCTGTCTGTTTTGTCACTGTCTGCCTCTCTTCTCTCTATCTATCTATCTATCTATCTCTATCCCTTTCTTCCATCTCTCTATCTATCTATCTATCTATCTATCTCTATCTCTCTCTCTCGTCTCTCTCTCTCTTCTC
>NW_020870755.1:312950-340450 GCF_003789085.1 Penaeus vannamei | reverse complement strand
AGCGATACGTGTACCAGACAGCAAAGTATAGTAGAACACGATACGTCGATTATTCTCGGAACAGCTGCCCATCAAAGTACTTTAACAAATTTACCTTTTTTCTTTAAATCCTATTCATTGTATTGCCTCATATTAGTTCGTAGTTGTTTTCTCTTGGGTATATTACTATGTAAATGTTTAAAGGTATTTTATGGTTTTGTCTTGGATCATTCCTTTATTCTCGATTTTATCTTTTCCGTGATATATTCTTTATCATGATTCCAATGTGCGATTGTTTACTTAATTTATGTTTGGATTAATTTACACATAACCGTATTATAAAAATCATAAAGGAGGAAATTAAATTATATGGAGAAGGTAGAACCCGTGCTAAATCTTTGCAATTCATTCAGTTATAAAAAGAAAAATAAATAGAAGTATAAAAAACGATTCACTGTGTTTTAAAAGACTTTTATTGCGAGAAACACACGAGAATATTTCTTTCTTTCTTTCTCTCTCAAACTGACGCACACACACTCACCCGATAGGTCAGAGAGTATCAGGTCAGAATGCGACACATTTTTGCTTCTTCCTTACCCTCCCTGTGAACATTCCACTCTAAACCGTACCTTCCACATTACACCCTGCAAACCTAGCTTTTTTCCTTCCCAGCCCAGTCCCATCTCCCTCATAATCCCTCCAAGCCCTGGCAAGCACCTCTACCTTACCATTCCCGCTACAGAACCCTACCACTCGCCTGGATGAACTTCAGACGAGTATCGAGACAGGGAGAATCGTCAAGTCACGCTACCATTGCTAAAGACGCTTCAGAATCCGACGACAACACAATCTTGCAAGATTCAACACAAACAAACAAAAATTGTATTTTTCCGTTACTGTTCCATCCTGTCACCCCCATCCCACCCCCTCCCTCAAATGCCTCCAGTCACAGGTCGGCAACAGAGAAGAACAGCAAACACAGACAAAAACAACAAAAAGAAACAGAATAACAAGAAGAAACCATGGAGGGAAAAGATCCAATGCCCCTTCCACCAAACTGCACCAAACAATTAACCACAGTCAAAACATCTGCCTCCTTGTTAATTAGCAGTGCAAATCAGAAGGAAGGAGACAGCTTAAAACCTGCAGAAGTACGAAAAGCAGAATTACAAAGGAAAATAAAGATTGAACGCGAAGCCTCTAAACGGGGGCACCCATAATAAATGTGTTAGACTTCTGAAAACCAAATTGTTTCATAAAGGCAAATGTTGAAAACCATTTACTCAACACACAAACTTCTCTGATTTAAGTGAAATAAATGTAAATAGAAGTGAGTATGCTATGTAATTTTCGTTGCAACGAAAAAGGAAAAATATTACCCGATATGAATGTCCTTTTCAATAAAGAGAAATATATGGCTTTAGGCCGACGAACAGAAAGTTTGTCCTATCAACAAAAACACCATACAAAGTACCAGAAAAAGTTTGTATCATATTTACTTTAGAATTCCTTGTTGCCTCGAATAAAGAAACAAACTCTATCATAATTTCAACAAAAATATCGATATTGCCGTGGGAATAGAAAAAATGCATCTAAAACATCAAGAGCAAACGAGAGTACCAGTTACCTAACAACATGCACGAAGGTAGATATCATGTTTAAACTACAATTTAAAAAAGCCCAATTCAAGAATATGAATTTAGTTCACTCACCGACGGCCCCGAAAAGTCATGACTCGTTACTGTGTTCGGGATGTTGCCTTGTGAAGCAGCGTGCTAGGAATCTGAAGGATATATTTCCCACTCAGGGCCTTAGCCAAATAAAAAGCCGCAAGGGACATACACTGGAATAGGTCTTCTTCCTCCGAACAAGGTATACTCCACAACGGTATACGTATATAATATTTGTTAATTTACATTTGTATCTTACTCATGTAGGATTTAACCCTTTGTACCCATAGAAACAATAAATAACTTAATGAATGAAAATCTAACAAACAAGAAATATATACATGAAAGCCTATCGTCCCTCACATTCCTTCTTAAACGTATTGGACCATCCCCAGCTTAGAAAATGTCCAAGTACACAACCTGATTGACCAATGTCAGTTACGTCATCCCAAACGTCGACAGGTAACAGGAAGTGGCCATCGCCCATCGACCAAGGGAGGGCATTAGACATCATATTACACTACCTTAATCAAGGAAATGACTTCCCTGGCATATCATGAGAGCTGGGTGGCATTGAACGCCTCTTCATCGACCTCTACTTCGAAAGAGCTTGAACAAAAAAAAAAAAATATAAATAAATAAATAAATAAAAATAATAATTATTCTTATTATTATACTAATAAGTCCCTGCTAGATCTTGAAAGTGGGCTCAATCAATAACAATCTACAGAAATGTGCATACAAAGTAATGATAGCATCTTGATGCGTTTCCGTTAATCATGTTTTGACAAAGGCTGGGAAGCAGAATTCATCTAAGAAAACGTAAGTAAATACCAAGAATACCAAGTGTATAGTAATGAAATACCAAGTGTATGATAATGAAATTCAAATTTCAATAGAGTAGCATGCAACGAAAACCACTCAAAATAGATAATAACCCATTGAGTTGTACCTCTGAGGTGAATCTGCTAGTGTCTTTATTAGTGAATATCTCAAAAGTCTCCACTAACACCTGAGACAAAATTCAATGTATGGATATATATTCGATTCATACAGAAAGCTTTCGTTGCATCTCGGGAAACATTCATTTGAGAAACAGAAACAATCAGTTCAGCAAAATTATGAGAAAGACTTTTAGGTGATGGTAATTGGGCCAAACCCCCAGAACAAAATTAGATTGATTTTGAAAAACTAAAATACCAATACCCTCGTAACATTCGCAAAGCATTATGAAGCTAATGTTTAACCAGTGAACGAAAATTTAATACAAACAGATATTGTATGCCTCACATTTTGATGCCGATGACAATTTCACATATATACGTGTGTCTGTTTCTGTGAGTGAGTGAGAAAGAGAAAGCAAAAATTGATTCTAAATATAGCAAAATACACAGACGGTCATAGAGTACAAATTGAACATACGCCTCCAATATCAGTTTATAGAATTAGACTTCAGGTAATAATGTCCAATTTTCCTCTGGAATGCAATATGCATTAAATGTAAAACAAGCTAGTTAAGAAACCAATAGAGCTTTTATCAGTATTAAAGGGCAATATCCTTTAAGGGTCTAGGATAAAAGGAGTCATTATAATATTTCTGTACGCCATATTTAGGCTTGTTTACCTATTTATTACAAACTTTAAGAAACTAACAACACATATATATATATATATATATATGTATATAGATGTGTGTGTGTGTGTGTGTGTGTGTGTGTGTGTGTGTGTGATGTGTGTTTTACCGCTATTTCTTTAGAAGAGATCCATTTCTGAAATGCCTTATAACCTAAATTGAAGCGCTAATTCGCCTTAACTAATAAGTGCTATAAACTAAATTATGAATAGATAAGACTAAAGTAATAAACATGTACTGCGAAATCACGTGAGTGAAGACGAAATGACTTGAAGTGACGACGACTGAAATGAAGTGACTGAAAAGATGACTGACTTGACTGAAATGACTTGAAGTGACTGAAATGACTTGAAGTGACTGAAATGACTTGAAGTGACTGAAATGACTTGAAGTGACTGAAATGACTTGAAGTGACTGTGATATTGAAGTATTGTGCTATGATTAGTGCTACGATTGATCTGTAATGCTGAAGGTGAGTGAGTGGGTGAATGTGTAGGGCATCATTCATTTAACTATTTAGAGAGAGAGAGAGAGAGAGAGAGAGAGAGAGAAAGAGAGAGATGAAGAGAGAGGGAGAGAGAGAGAGAGGAGAGAGAGAAAGAGAGAGAGAGAGAGAGAGAGAGAGAGAAAGAGAGAGAGAGAGAAAGAGGAGGGAGAGAGAGAGAGAGAGGGAGAGAGAGGAGAGAGAGAGAGGGAGGGAGACAAAGAAAAGAGAGAGGAGAGGAGATAGGACAGACAGACAACGAGAAAGAAAAGAGAGAAGAGAGAAGAACGAAAGGCATTTTTACTTCCAAAAATTGCCTGTAGTATTATGTCTTTTCAGAGGATAAGTGGAAGCGATTAATAATATTTAATCCTCTTAAACTTAATATATAAGAAAATCACATAACAATCCCCTTTGTTTCTGTTGTGTGTGTGTGTGTGTGTGTGTGTGAGTGTGTGTGTGTGTGTGTGTGTGTGTGTGCGTGTGTGTGTGTGTGTGTGTGTGTGTGTGTGTGTGTGTGTGTGTGTGTGTGTGTGTGTGTGTGTGTGTGTGTGTGTGTGTGTGTGTGTGTGTGTGTGTGTGTGTGTGTGTGTGTGCAAAATTCAACTGGAATTCAATTAAAATCATGGAACGTAATTTTCTCTTCATGCAATAACGAAAACCCAATCAGTATATCCAGTATTAACACAACTTACAGCAGTAATTTCCAAATTCTGGAATGCGTAATTTCATAAATAAATAAAAAACTCATTTTAGAACGGAGCAGATTCTCCCAATAAAGTTATTTACCTCGATAATACATTATATAAAAAATACCCTCATGGTAGTGCAGTAAATAAATATGAAGTTATATCTCCTGTTCGTATTAATGATCGATAGTTCATATAATATAGAATATCGCAAAATAGATGTTCACATAATCCTCTTATTTCTAAATCGTTAGACTTGTGTATTTGTGGATATTATTTTTTGGATTCTAAATGATGATGGTGGTGGTTATGGTGATAATGGTATTGGTAATGAGAACAAAAATGGTAATGGCGAGAAATGATGGTGTTGTGATGATGATTGGTTGATAATGATAATGATGGTTGATGGTGATGATGATGGTGGTGGTGATTGTGATGGTGGTGATAGTGATGCTGGTGCTGGTAGTTAATAGTAGCTATAATCATACTAATTAATGGCATAGTCAATAATTAGAATGAATTTATAATAATGGGGGATAAACTAAAGTATTAAGATGATGATATTATTATAGTATTAAGATTATGATAAGGATTTAAAAGTATGAAGATATTTCATAACTCATAATATTTTTAACTGATTTTGATGCCTAATATACAAAGAATACACGAGTTTGTTGTATATGAATAATGACAAAAAGGTTCATACTTTGTACTACAGGCTTTATAACATTTCCAGTTATAAAACGGAAAGTATATACAAAATCACAGTCAGTCAGTGGAGATGACACCAAGTGGGGACAACAACGTATTAACCAACCGGTCCAAACAAAGAGGGTCCTTCTTGAAGGTCCATGACCCGTATCCTCCTTTTACACAATAATTTGGCGATCTACTCAAGGAATAGCTACCTTAGGTGTCCCTCGGGCCTCCTTCATCCAGGGTTGTCAGTCGAGGAGAACCCTGTGGTGGGGTAGTATCGACCTCGAGGTGTCAAGTTAAGTGTCTATATAGTGTGAGATAGTGGTACCGGGTAATGCATGTAGCAGGTCCCATGCCAGTTCCTCACAGCGCTGTGAATGATTGGACACGTCTTGTCAGTTGGACCCCATGATCTGTTGCAAAGACCTGTTGCAAAGGGATCATGGTAGAATTGAAAAGTGCGGGTTGAAATCAAAGTTTCGCTTCCATACAACAAAAACACACACACACACACACACACACACACACACACACACACACACACACACACACACACACACACACACACACACACACACACACATATCTTAGTCTTTCAGCACAGCGTCTGTGAATAATCTTGTCAATTACCTCATGGCTTCTGCTACTGAGCAAATCCATCTATAATTATCAAACCAAGATAACTAAAATGTCATATGAAACTGGCATTTTGACCGATAGAATTGTTATTACGTATGCCTCAGTATCTACCTTCTTTATTCCTCTCTCTTCCTTCAGTCATCATGTGCTAGCTTCATCAAATAACGGTTTCCCTTTAATCGACGTCTTTCGTATTTTTTCCCATTCTTCCTGTTCTCCTGAAGCTCACTGGTAAATATGATAACGGGCGCCAACTGACAGCCTGAAGAAATATTCTCTCTTAAATGCAAATAACGAATCTTAATTCAAAACATTCAATAGTAAATGCAATAACGAAATAATGATCAGTATTATGTATCAATGAGCATGTATTGGGGGAGGTAAGAAGGAAAGCAGAAGGGGAAGGGGGAAGAAAAGGGGAAGAAGGAGAAAGGGAGAGGAAGCGAACTTGTAAAGAAAAGAGAGAGATAGGGA
Organism: Penaeus vannamei; assembly: GCF_003789085.1. NCBI lineage: Eukaryota > Metazoa > Arthropoda > Malacostraca > Decapoda > Penaeidae > Penaeus > Penaeus vannamei. The sequence goes on along the minus strand of NW_020870755.1, from coordinate 334,183 downwards.
AGAGGAAACGGAAGGGGACTTGAAAAGGAACAGGGAATAGGTAAGCGGGAGAGAGAGAGGACTCAAAGGGAAAAGAATGGAAGGGAGAGAGGGGGAAGGGGATAAGGAAGCGAATAAGGTGAGGGAGGTAAAGGAAGAGGAAGGAAGTGGGTTAGGAAGACGTAGGGGGAAGAAGTGAAATCTAAGGAAGATATCGGAGTGAGAGAGGATGACAGCGGGAAGGGAAGAGGAAGAGAGAAATGAAAAGGGAGAGTGGAGGCGAAAGGTAGAAGGAAGAGGGAACAAGAGACAGAGAGAGGAGTACTTTTCCCATGGACTTTCCGTGAGTCCCAATACTTACTATCATTACTATTACTAATGTTTCTATTATTATTATAATCGTATCCTATTATATTCCATCATTGCCGAAGTAATACTATTTTCGTCTGTATAAATAAATTGAGCAACAAATTTAAGGAGTGGAGGAGACGTAAGATTTAAAGTGGGAGGGAAAGAGGGAATTGAAGGAACATTTGGGAGTGAGATGGGAGGGAGTGACAACGCGGAAAAGGGAACAGGTTACCGGAGAGGGAAACGCAGAAGAACAGGGATGAAAAGGGAGAGGCGATATATAGAAGAAGGAGGAAGGTGAATGAGGAAGAGAGGAGTATCTTTTTTCCATCGAATTCTACGCATCCGGTTGATTATATCTACTATTACTCTCATTATCATCATCATTTTTATTTTTATCATATCCTACTTTTTTGTTGCAATGGTAATACGTCTATTATCCCTATAACAATAATCATAATGATAACAATAAGAGCATCAATTTAATATCCGCATCACTGACATAAAAAAAACTATAATGACAACAATTTTATGAAATACGATATTAGAGTATAACAGCAGCAAGGATACCAATAATGAAGGAGAAAAACAACCAGAAAAAACACGAGATTATCCTCCCTCCCCGGAACCAAAACATGAATCACAGAAAAAGCAGTGGAGAGGATAATAGCTTGGATAATTTATCCAATACTGATGATGGGAGCCATCTTCAGCAAGCACAGAACAGCTGCCATTATAACATTATATATATATGCATATGTGTGTGTGTGTGTGTGTGTGTATGTGTGTGTGTGTGTGTGTGTGTGTGTGTGTGTTTATATATGTGCATGTATGTATGTAAAGAGACAAAGAGAGAAATAGAATTACATATACAGACAGATTAATACATATGTATATAATATATACATACACGGATGCACACACACACACAGCCACACACACACACACACTACATATACATATATATATACTATATATATATATATATATATATATATATATATATATATATTATATATATATATAATATGTATATATTATACGTATACTCTCCTNTGTGTTAGGGTAGTCCAAGGGATCGCCAGGTGTGAGATTGTATTTTTTTTTTTTTTTTTTTTTCTTTCTTTCTATTTTGTAGATGTTTTTTCTTTCTTTCTTTTTTGTAGATGTTTTTTTTTTCTTTCTTTCTTTCTTTTTTGTAGATGATTTTTTTTGTTAGATTGTTATTTGTTTCGTTTTTTTTTTTCTTTCTTTCTTTCTTTCTTTTTTGTAGATGTATTTTTTTTTGTCTTTCTTTTTTTGTAGATGATTTTTTTTTTGTAGATTTTTTTTTTTTTTTTTTTTTTTTTTTTTTTTTTTTTTTTTTTTTTGGGTCCGCCTTTTTGTGTAATCTCGTGATTTATTTGTTTTGCGTTCCGGCGCGGGCGAAATGCGCCTTGGTTTCCGATGCGACGAAACGGGAAGAAGTGGGTCTCGTTTTTTTTTCGTTTTTTCTTTATTTTGATACTTTTTTTCTTTGTTTTTTTTTACTTTCTTTCTTTTTGTTATCGCTTTGAGTTCTCATTTATCTTCACATATCCTTCTTTTTTTGTCTTATTTACCATTTTTTTTATTCGTTTTTTTTTCTTTCTCTTCGTTTTCTCCCTCTCCCCCCCTCCTCCCTCCTCCCCCCTTTTTATTTTTTTTTGTTCACCATCTCTTGTCGCGCGACGTGTGTGTTCCGCAAGGTCTTCTTCGTTAGCTCTGAAAGCCTGGACGCTGACGTTGCAATTTAGCGGTTTGCAACGGGAGATTAATTGCAAAATGTCTCTCGTTGCTAATCATTTGGGGACGAGGAGGTTTGGCTCTGGGATTTTTGTTTAGTTTTTTTTGTTTTTGTTTGGTTTTGTGTGATTTTTTTTATAGTTTTGTTGTTGTTGTTTAGTTTTGTTGGATTTTTTTGTATGTTGGTGTTTGGTGGTGTTATTGTTGTTGTTGTTATTATCGTCTTCGTCTTCATCGTCATCGTCATCATCATTATCGTCATCATCGTCATCATCAACGGTTTGTTTTCATTGCTTCCCAGCCCACCTCTGCCCACCTCTCTTCGCCAACCACCCTTCCAGTTTTCCTTACCTCCCCACATTACCCATCATCGCCCCCCCCCCTTCCCCCCCCTCCACAGTAAACCCACTTCCCCGCCCCTCCCTTCCCCCACCTCCCCGCCATCCACCCCTAAACTCACTTAAACCGCCCACCCTTCCCCCCCCCCCCCCACCTCCACACTAAACCCACCCCCCCTCCCTCCCCCCCCCCGCCTCCCCGCTAAACCCCCTTCCCGCCTCCCTTCCCCCCCCCGCATCCCCACTAAACCCACTTCTCGCCCACCCCTCACCCACCCCCCCGCCCACCCAGCCCGCCCACCCACCCGGAGTAAGGGCCGTCAGGTGGGCGTGAGGGGGTAGATGTCGCACAAGTGTTGCGTCTTTGTTCAGGTGTGTTCAATTAAGGGTAGACATGACGGTAGCTCGAGGGAGAGAGAAGGGGGGGGAGGGAGGGAGGGAGGGAGAGTTCTCTCTCGGGTTTTTCTCGGGTTTTTGTCGGCGTTTTTCGACCTTATTTGGTTCTCGGCTTTTTTTCGTTTTTCTCGGCTTTTTTTCGTTTTTTCGGTTTTCCTCGGTCTTTCTCGTTTTGTCGCGGCTTTTCTCGCGTTTTGTCGTTGTTCTTATTCGTCTTCCTCTTGTTGTGATTTTGAATATCTGTTTCTTCCTTGTTTGAGTCTTCTGTAGAACAGATGAATGAGAGAAGAGAGAAGAATGAAGAGAGGAGAAGAAGAAGAGAAGAAGAAGAAGAGAAGAGAAGAGAAGAAGAAGAAGAAGAAGAAGAAGAAGAAAAACAAGAAGAAGAAGAAAAAGAAGACAGAACGACGAGAATAAGAAATGGAAAGGTAGAAAAAAAAAAAAAAGCAAACCAAAGAGCCCCTTCTAGAGGCGAGGCACAAAGAGAGGGAAAGAGGGGAGGGCGAAGAGGGGAAGAAGGTAAGGGCTTCGAGCGTCTTACCTTCCCCCAGGAGTGTCTCTGCTGCCCCCGGGGGTCGCCTCCTCTCCGCCGCCGCCGCCGCCGGACTCCAGGGCACTCCAGGCCCTCGGTTCGGGTCAGGGAAGATGTTTTGAGAGAGAGAGAGAGAGAGAGAGAGAGAGAGAGAGAGAGACATAGTGTGTGTGTGTGTGTGTGTGTGTGTCTGTCTGTCTTTCTCCGTCTTTCTCTGTCTTTCTCCGTCTTTTCTCTGTCTGTCTGTCTCTCTCTCTCTCTCTCTCTCTCTCTCTCTCTCTCTCTCTCTCTCTCTCTCTCTCTCTCTCTCTCTCTCTCTCTCTCTCTCTCTCTCTCTCTCTCTCTCTCTCTCTCTCTCTCTCTCTCTCTCTGTATGTATGATGTTGTATATTTGATAACAATGTATGCATGTGTATGTATGTATATATATATATATAATATATATATATATATATATTATATATATTATATATATATATATATATATATTATATATGTCTGTATGTAGAATTGATAACAACAAAAAGAACAATGATAGTAAGAAGCGAAAAAGGAAAACGTCCATGAAATTCAAAATTCCCCTTGAAAGCGAAATAGCAGAGACGACCAGCAAGCGCTTATCCGAAGCCTGGGGACGTCTTGGCCAGATGCGGAGTCTTTGTGGCCGCACGAGGGGAAGGAGGGAGGGGGGTTGGGGGAGGATTTGGGTAGGGAGAGGGAATGGGGAGGGGAGGGGGATGGTTAGGGAAAGGAGGAAGGAGAGAGGAAGTGCGTGAGGAACGGGGTGGGAAGGGGGTTGGGGTAGGGATTTGGGGGGGAGAGGGAATGGGGAGGGAGGGGGAGCGGTTAGGGAAGAGGAAGTGGAAGGAGGAGGAGAGAGGAAGTGCGGGGAGGGAGGGGGAAGGGAGGGGAAGGGAAGAAGGAAGGAGAGGGGAGATTTGGGGAGGGAATGGGGGGCGGTTAGGGAAGAGGAAGTGGAGAAGGAGGAGGAAGTGCGTGGAGGGAAGGGAGAGGGTTTTGGGGAGGGGGAAAGGAAGAGGAAGAGGGAAAAGAAAGGAAGTGAACAAGGAAGGGAGGGATGGGAAGGGAGAATAAGGAAGAGGAAGAAGGAAGGCGAGGAGGAATGGAGGTAAGGCAGCGAGATGATGACGGTTAATGGTCGTGGGCTTTGGTATGATGACTGATAATAAAGATGAAGATATTTGTTGAAGATCTTGAGCGGACTGAGCTTTAAGAAAGACGAATAAGAAAGTAAAATGGTACTCTTTTCCCCGACTCCTAGTCCCCCCAACCCCCCCCCCCGGGCCTCTTCCCTCCCCCCCTTTCCTCCTTACCATCGCGTAGATTTTTAAAAAGTATGAAATGAGCAAAACGACCCCTCCCCCCACCGTTTCCTTAGCCTCCTGCTACCCCTCCTCTCCCTCTACTCCTCCTCTTCTTCTCTCTCTCCCTCCATGCACTCCCTCTTCCCCTTCACCTCCTCCTCCTCCTCCTGTTCTCTCCCCCCTCGTCTCCCTTCCACCTCCTCCTTCTCCTCTTCTCTCTCTCTCTCTCTATCTCCTCCCTCTGCCCCCGCCACCCCCCTCTTTTTCTTCTCTCCCTCTCCCCCCCCCCCCCTCCCCTCCTGTGTACTCTGACTCGCCTCCGGGAATCGAGTGACTCAACAGTAGCGCAGTCAGAGTCAGCGAATGAGGGGGGGTGGGGGGGGGGGGTGGTTGTCATTGGCAGATCCGTCAAGGGGAGAGGAGAGATGGGGGAAGGGAGGGAGGGAGGGAGGGAGATTGTGGAGGAGAGGGGGGAGGGGGAACGAAGTGGGGGAAGGTGGATGGGAAGGGGGTTGGGAAGGGGAGAGAGGGGTGGAGGAAGGGGAGAGAGAGATGGGGGGAAGCGAGGGAGGGAGATTGTGGAGGAGAGGGGGAAGGGATGAGGAAAGAGGGGAGGGAAGGGGAAAGGAGGCTGGTTAAGGGGGATGGGAAGAAGGGAGAAAAGGGAGAGAAGAGGAGAGAATGTGGGGAGAGGTGTAGTGAGACAAGAAAAAGAAGTAAAGAAAGGAGGAGAGAAAAAAGAGGGGTCGGGTAGAAATGAGATGAGAAAGGAAGAGAAATAGGAGAGAGAGGAGAGAAAAAAGGAGAGAAGCAAGGAAGTGAAATGTGTTTAAAAGAAGAAAGAAAGTGGGGAAAAGACAAGAAAACGGGGAGATGAGAATAGAAAGGAGGGGAGAAGAGAGGGGAAGAGTGCGAAACGAAAGAAAATAGCGACTGCAGCGAAATTCGGGCTTGTTAAAATAGAACTGGAATCGGCCATGTTTAAAAGGCAGGGGGGAGGAGGAGGGTTAGGGGAGAGGAAGGGCCGAGGGGAGGAAAGGGGAAGAGCCATTAGACCGAGGCCAATATGCACCCTTTTTTTTTCTTTTCTTTTTTTTTTTTTTTTTTTTCTATTTTCATAGGTAAAGGATAACAATTCCGAAGGCATTTGCATATTAGCTGGTAAAGAGGTAGGGGTGGGAAGGGAAGGAGAGGGAAGAGGAGGAATGGAAAAGGAAAGGAAGGGAAGGGAAGGGAGGGAAGAGGAGAGAAGGGAAAGGGAGGGGAAGGAAGGGAAGGGTGGAAGGGAAGAGGGAGGAGAAGGAAGGGAAGGTGGGAGGGTAGGGAAGAGGAGTGAAGGGTAGGAAGGGTATAGAAGGGAGAGGGAGGGATGGGGGAGGGGGGGGGGAAGGTAGGCAAAAAAAGCGACGGCGTCCGGGGCTGCAACATTGATAACTTCAACACTGATAACCGGCTTGTTTGCTTAGGAATCGTAAGTGGCGGTTGTCCTCGATTAGGAGTGGATGGGGTCCTTCTCCGCCCCCCTCTCCCCCCCCTTCCTCCCTCTTCCCTCTCCCTCCTCCTTCTCCCTTCCCCTCCCCCCCCTTTCTCACTCTTCCTTCCCCCCTTCCTCCCTCCCCCTCCTCACTCCTCCGTCCTCTCCCCTCCCCCCTCTCCCTCTTCCCTCTCCCTCTCCCTCCCCCCTCCTCCCCCTCCAATACTCTATATACCGTCATATTTTACTTCGGGAATGAGCGGGGGTAGGTGTGTGGGTTAGGGGTGATGGGGGGTGGGTAAGGGGGGGTTGCAGAAGGGATGTGAGGGTGAGGGGGCAAAAACTGGGGGGGGGTTAGTTCTGAATCCTTATTTTTCTCTTCTCTTCTCATCCGTATTTGCTCCTTTATCTCTTCGTCTTTCCCTCCTCCCTCTTTTCACTTCTTCCATCCCTCTCTTCCTCTCTCACTCTCTCCTTCCATCTCCTTCTCTACCCTTCCCTCTCTCCCTTCCTTTCCCCTCTCTTCCCTCTCCTTCTCTACCCTTCCCTCTATTCCCCTCTTACCTCGCTCCCTTCTTCCCCCTCTTCTTCCTTCTTCCCTCCCCTTCCCTCTCTTCCCTATCATTCCCTCTCCCCCCATCCCCTCTTCCCTCTCCTTCCCTATCATTCCTCTCTTCCCTCCCCTTCCCTCTCTTCCCCCTCTTCCCTCCCTTTCCCTATCATTCCCTCTCCCCCCCTTCCCCTTCCCTCTCCTTCCTCCCCTCCCTCTCTTCCCTCTCCTTCCCTCTCTTCCCTCCCATCTGCCTTCCCTCCCTCATCTGGAAGTTTAATTTATGACTAAATGATTGCACGGTGAGCGGGGGAGTAATGCGTATGTGGTAACACTGCGGGCCGGAGGGAGGCGACTACCGTAATTCAGGGGAGGTTTAAAAAGGGAGGGAGGGAGAGGGGAGGGAGGGGGGGAGGGGGAAGACTGGGAAGGGGAGGGAGGAAGGGAAGAGGGAGGAGTGGGAGAGGATTGGGGAGGGAGATGGGAGGGAAGGAGGGTGAAGGGGGAAGGGAGGGAAGAGGAGAGAGGAGGAGGAGGAGAGAGGAGGGAGGAAGGAGAGAGGGAGGGAAAGAGTGGAGGGTGAGGGTGAGGGAAGGAGAGGGAGAGAGAGAAAGAAAGAAAAGAAAGAAAGAGAATAAAAAGAAAGCGAGTGAGAGAGAGAGAGAGAGAGAAGAGTAGAAAGAGTAGAGAGAAAAGAGGAAAGAAGGAAAAAGAAAAAAGAAAAAGAAGCGAGAGAGAGAGAGAGAGAAGAGTAGAAAATAGCAGAGAGAATAGAGTTCAAAAGACAAATGCATAAAAAAAAAAAGCGGGGGGGGGGAATTCGCTTACACGAGAGGGGAGTGTCACCGAAATGGGCGGCGGGGGAGGGAGGGAGGAGGGATGGGGACGTAATAGTGGCACAACGTGTAGTTTATGGACTGCTAAATAGAGCGGTGTTGCTAAGCAAGAAATCGCTCGAATGTAGCGAAGGGAAAGTCCCGATAACAACAGTAAAAAGAGTATGATAAAAAGGCAGATAAATAGAGAGAATGACAAAGACAAAACACAAAGAGAGAGAAAGAGAAAGGGAGGACAGATAGAAATAGACAGATTGATTGACTGACAGAAGACAGAGAAGAGAGAGAGAGAGAGAGAGAGAGAGAGAGAGAGAGAGAGAAGAGAGGAGAAGAGAGAGAGAGAGAGAGAGAGAGAGAGAGAGAGAGAGAGAGAGAGAGAAGAGAGAGAAGAGACAGACAGACAGACAGACAGAGAGAGACAGAGAGAAACAGAGGGACTTAGAAAGAAAAGAAAGAAACGCCAACACAGACAAATCGACGAAGAGAGAGATAGAAAAAAAAAACAAGAAAACAAAACAAAAAAAGAAGAGAGAGAAAAAAAAAAAAAGAAAGAGAGAAGAAGAGAGAGAAAAAAAAAAGAAAGAGAAGAGAAAAAAAAGAAAAGGAAAGAAAAAGCGTCGAGCCGAGAGTGCCATTAACGCCGCTCTCATCCGTAGTGCTCACTGAAGCGTCCTGGCCGACCCGCGTGCACGTCCCCCGACCCGACCCGACCCGACCCGACCGCCTTCGTCAGTCCGTCTTGTTTGTCCAGGGCGGCAATGTCGGGGCGGGCGGGGAAATACCTCTTTTTTTTTTATTTATTTATGATTGGGTAACGAAGTGGAACGGTGAGAGAGGGGGGAAGGGGAAGGGTGGGGGGAGATGGGGGGAGGGAGGGGGGAGTGGAGGGAGGGAAGGAGGGGAAAGGGAGGGAGGATGGAGGGAGGGAAGGTGGGAGGGAGATGGAGGGAAGAAGTTGGGGGTGGGGAAGAAGAAGGGAGAAGAGAGCAGGGAGAGAGAGAGAGAGAGAGAGAGAGAGAGAGAGAGAGAGAGAGAGAGAGAGAGAGAGAGAGAAGAGAGAGAGAGAGAGAGGAAGAGAGAGAGAGAGAGAGAGAGAGAAGGCAGAAAGAAGAGAGAGAGAGGAAGAGGATTGGCCATGTGGATGCAGGGAGGAGAAGGGACGGGGGGGGGGGGGGGAAGGGGAGTGTGTATGTGCGTATGTATATGAAACTCGTCTACGTACACGCATTCTCATGAATATATAAGTACGCACACGCACGCACGCACGCTCGCTCACAGATGGTCATATGCGAATTAACGAATAAACGATTGTAAAAACGGCAATAAAATAGAATAGAATGAAGTAGTAGCAAAAAACGCACACACTCATTTCACCCACAAATATCCAACCTACCCTCCCTCCCTCCCTCCCGTCCTTCCCTCCTTTCCCCTCCCCTCCCCTCCCCTCCCCTCCCCTCCCTCCCTCCTTCCCTCCCCCTCCTCCCTCCTTCCCTCCTTCCCCCTCCCCACTGCCCCACCAAAGCAATATTGTTTCGATACACAATAACTTATATATACACACACACACGTTCTCCTCCCCTCCCCCCCTCCCCAACACCTCCCCCACCCCCCCACCTCCCCGTTTTTTTGTGGTGTGTATCTATTTTATATCATTTTATTTTCCTCCCGTATTATTCGCGGGATTTATGGCGACTGTATCGGCGGTCGAAATTCGCGGCGGATTTGCGTTCGAACGACGAGAAATATCCCGGATGGTGGGGGTGGGGTGGGGTGGGGGAGGGGGCTGGGGAGAGGGGAGAGGGGGAGAGAGGGGGAGTTAGGCGAATCTCGTAAAAATCTGCATATTTGCATATCCGCTTCGTGTTGTTTTTGGAACACTTACTGTCTTTCTTTCTTCTTCTTTTTTTCGTCTTTTATTTCAGATTGTGAGAAGAAGAAGGGGGAAAAAAGGGAAGATATGGAGGATTGGCGGTGGGGATGGAGAGGATTAGACAAATGAGGGAGATAGAGGAATGGATAAATGCAGATAAACCAAGAAGGCAGAGAGACGGTCTTGTAGACAGGCAAACAGAGGAGACAGACAGACAGACAGACAATCAACCAGATAGTTAGACAGATCGTAAAATACAAAATACCAGACAGGGAAGAAAAGTGACAGACAAAGCTCTCAGACAGCCAGACAGAAGAAGAAAATACAGACAACCTACCAGACAGCCAGACAAGGAAGAAAAGGTACAGACAGCCAGACAGAAGAAAAATGCAGACAAACAAGACAGGAGGAGAAAAGAGATAGACAAAGCTCTCAGACAAACCAGACTGAAGAACAAAATACAGACAGACAACCAGACAGGAAGAAAGGTACAGACAAGCTCTCAGACAGCCAGACAGAGAAAGACACAGCCAGACAGCCGACAGTGAAGAAAAGTTACAGACAAAGCCACCAGACAGAAGAAGAAGAAGAATATGCAGAAGCCCCACCAGACACAGCCAGGCAGCAGCCAAAAGAGAGGTGAGCCAGAACAGACATGCAGACAGACTCCTTCATCGCAACTTCCGAGCTGAATAATCAAGCTCGTTGTTCGTCTTGTGTCTTTGGCTTCTCAGACTTTGCTGCTCGTCTTTTGTGGTTCTCGAGACGCAGGACGAAGCCCCAAGGAAGGAGAATGATAAGCCTGTTAAGGATGTTTCCCTTGTCTAGGCCTAGTTTTGTTGGTTGTTGTTGTTGTTGTTGGTGTTGGTGGTGGTGGTGGTGGTGGTGGTGGTAGGGGTGTGTGGTGTTGATGGACGGTGGGGTGGGGGGTGGTGGTGGGTGGTGGGGTGGGTAGGGGGTGGTGGTGTTGATGGAGGTGGTGTGGTGGTAGGGTGGTGGTGGTAGCGGGTGGTGTGGATGTTGGTGAAGGATGTTTTGTTGGATGTTGTCATTCTATTCAAATGAGATGTTAAAAATGGCGTCCATTCGTCACTGCAAATACCATTAATTTTGGATGCTTAGATTTAATATATTTTGTTAATTCCTAGTTTTCAAAGAATATATATTTTTTCTCTCTACTCATCTCTTAAATGCATTGCCAGAACTACAGCTCAAAAAATAGATAGTCGACCCGAATTGAGGTTTCCGAAACCCATTTTAGAGATTTGGACCGAAGACCTTGGAAACCTACCGAGATTTTCGAACCGACTTAAGGCTTTAGAAACCCAGTGAGGTTTTCGAGTGAGACTTAAGAAGGAAACATTGAGGTTTTCGAAGCGACTTAAGAAGCCCAGTGAGGTTTTCGAAGCGACTTAAGAAGCCCCAAGCGACTTAGAAGCCAGTAGGTTTTCGAAGCGACTTAGAAGCCCAGTGAGGTTTTCGAGCGACGAGAAGCCAGTGATCGAACCGAGAAGCAAGAAACCCACTGCTATTTTCAAAGCGAAATCTTTAGCAACATAGAAACCAGCTGAGATCTTCGAAGCGGCTTAAAAAGTCTCTAGAAACCCACAGAGGTTTTCGAACCGACTTAAAAGAACTTAGAAAGCGACTCACTTAAGACCCATCTTCGGAGCGACTCAAGACTTAAGAAAACCCACTTGAGATCTTCGGAGCGACTCGAGACTTAAGGAAACCCACTTGAGGATTCCGACTTTAAGTCCTTCGACCCGACTTAGGACGACACCACGACTTCGGACTCTCGAAACGGCCCGAAAAACGCGAGGGAGGAGGACAGCGGTAACCGGACCCGATCCTTATCAGCCGGGGGGGGGGGGGGGGGGGGGGAGGACTCCGGGCGCCGAATTCCGTAATCGCCGCCGAAGGATGGCGAGGGAAAGCAGGGAAACCGAGGGGAAACGAGGGAAACCGAGGGAACCGAGGGGAGTCGAAGGGATCGAGGGAATTGGTGTGTCTTGAGGGGCTTGGGGGTGTTGGGGGGTGGGAATGAAGGAGGTGCTGGGGAGAAGGGGGTAAGATCGAAGTGAGGGGGGGGTGTTTGAGAAGGATGGGGTTGGCATGAAGGGGTGTTAGGAGTGAGGGTATGATGGGTGTCATAGAGAAAGTCAGTTCCCTCACCGTCCCCTACCTTTCACCCCTCCTCCCTCCCCAACACCTCTCAACGCCCTCCATTCTATCCAGCCCTATTCGTCCCTCTCCCTCTCCCCACCCTAGCCACCCCTTCTCTCTCCCTCTCCCCTCCCCCACCTATCCACCCCTATCACCCCCCCACCTCCTACCCACCCTATCCACCCCCCCATATCCCCTCCCCCCCCCCTATCCACCCCTACCCTTCCCTATTCTCGCGGACGGGACTGCAATCGTGGCAGTGCCCGCCCTCGGAATACTAAACAAGTCGTCGTTTAACTCATTTTTGCCCTCGCGCACTCTCCCCGGGGCCCCTCCCCCTCCTCCTCCCCCCTCCCCTCCCTCGTGCTTTATTCCCGTTTTGTCTTCTCTCTTTCTCTCTATATGTTCTTTTTCGTTTTTTTTTTCTCATTGTATAATTTTCTCTTTTTTGGTCTTTTTTTCCTCCCTTCTCCCTATTTCCCCTTACTCCTTTCCTCCTTCTCATCCCCGTATCTTCTCTCTCCTCCCCATACCCCATTCCTCCCCTTCTAATCCCCATTCCCCTTCTTCTTTCGTCCTCCTCCTCCTCCTCCTCTCCTTCTCCCTCCCTCTTCCTCCCCTCACTCGTGTTTCGATTCATGAATCCCTTTCGGAACGTTTCATTTCTCATTTGAAACGTTTCACTTATCTCTCGTTTCTTTTTGACGAAGAGCGCTTTCGTTTTTTTTTTTTTTCGTAAAGTATTTCATTCCTTTATTTTTTTTTTTTTTTTTTTTCGTGTAGAATGAAAGAAAAAAATAATTTTTTTTTTTTTCTCTTTGTCTCTGTCTTTGGTCCAATTATCGATCTGATTATCTTTTCCGTCCGTCCGAGTGGATCTGTCTATCGATCGATCTATCGTTGCGTCGAGCTTTCACCTTCGTTTTTTTTTTTTTATTCGAATTTTATGCCTAAAAAGACGACGGCAGGTTAGCGAACGCGAACGAGCAAGCGAGCGACATTCCGCTAGGTTTGGGCCGCTCGGGAGGCGCTCGGCGGAGGAGCATCTGCTGAAAGGGGATCCGATCTTAATCTTACGAGGCTCGTCTGAGTAGCGTTTAGGGGCCCCGGTCCTCTTCGCGCGCCGCCCCCCCCCCCTTACCCTTACCCTTCCCCTTACCCTTTCTCTCTCCCTTCCCTCTCGACCGTTCGTTCGGATGTGTCTCTCGGCTTCTCTCTCTCTTTCTCTTTTTCTTTTTTTTTTTTCTCTTTTCTTTTTTCTTCTATTTTTCTTTTCTTCTCTTCTCTTCTCTTTTCTTCTCTCTTTCTTTTCTTTTCTTCTAAATTCTTCTCTTCTATTCTTCTCTTCTATCTTCTCTTCTCTTCTCTTCTCTTCTCTCTCTCTTCTCTTCTCTTCTCTTCTCTTCTCTTCTCTTCTCTTCTCTTCTCTTCTTTTCTCTCTCTCTTCTCTTCTTCTCTTCTCTTCTCTTCTCTTTCTCTTCTCTTTTTTTTTTTCTCTCTCTCCTCCCTCCCTCTCTCTCTCTCTCTCTCTCTCTCTCTCTCTCTCTCTCTCTCTCTCTCTCTCTCTCTCTCTCTCTCTCTCTCTCTCTCTTCTCTCTCTCTCTCTCTCTCTCTCTCTTTCTGTCTTTCTGTCTTTCTTTCTTTCTTTCTTTCTTTCTTTCTTCCTGCCTCCCCCCTCCTCCTCCTCACCCCCGTCAATCTCTCTTTAATAATCTTGCGTTATCATTTATGAATATGTGATTATGTTTGATAATGTATTTCTGTGTTTTATTAATGTTTTCCATTTCTCTATTTTCAGGTAAGTGTGAAGAGCGGAGATGAGGGAGATGCGCGAGGAGGGTAGGTGAGGAGGGAGGGGGAGGGAGAGAGGAGAGAGGGAGAGAGGGAGGAGGGAGGGAGGGAGGGAGGAGGAGGGAGGAGAGGAGGGAGAGAGGGAGAGAGGGGAGAGAGGGAGGAGGGAGGGAGGGAGGAGGGAGGGAGGGAGGGAGGAGGAGGGAGGGAGAGAGGGAGAGAGGGAGGAGAGGAGGGAGGGAGAGAGGGAGAGGGAGGGAGGGAGGGAGGGAGGGAGGAGGAGAGAGAGAGAGAGAGAGAGAGAGAGAGAGAGAGAGAGAGAGAGAGAGAGAGAGAGAGAGAGAGAGGGAGGGAGGGAGGGAGGAGGAGGGAGGGAGGGGGAGAGAGAGAGAGAGAGTTCTCTGTCTTGATTCTTTTGTTTTTTCTCTGTATTTTGTATTTTTTCTTGTGCATCTTTTTCTTTCCTTTCTCTTAAATTTATCTTCCCTTCTCCTCATTTCTCTTTATTTCTTTTCTCATTTCTCCTCTCCTCTCCTCTCTTTCCGAACTTTCCCTCGCTCTCTTTCTTCTTCCTTCCCTACCATTCTTTGTCTTTATCCCTCCTCTGCCCCTTTCTTTTCTCCATTCCTTCCGTAAAACCAAAGCTTTGTTGTCGAGTAAGATTGTATTCAAAATATTCCAATACCCTCCCTCTCTACTACCCCCTCCCTCACCCTCCCTACTTTCCCTTCCCTCTCCCTCCCCCCTCCCATCCTCTCCCCTTCCCCCATCTTCTTCCCCTCCTCCCTCCCTCTCACGACCTCCTTCCTTCCCCCTCCGCTTCCCACCCTTCTCTTTCCCCTCTCCTCCTCCTTCCTTCCCCTCTCTTCCCTCTCTCCCCTTTCCCTCCTCCCCCCCTACCCCCGCCTTCTTCCCCCTCCCTCCCCTCCTTCCCCTCCCTCCCTCCTTCCCCCTCCCCCCTCCCTCCCTCTCTCCCTCCCTCCCTCTCTCTCCTCCCTCCCTCTTTCCCTCCCTCCCTCTCTCCCTCCCTCCCCTCCCTCCTCCTCCCCCTCCCCGGTCGAGCTTTGTCCCGGTATTCCTCGCCGGGCGCTGTCCCTCGAGCAGCGTCTTCTACAGCGTCTTGAGCATCGCCTTGGCCAGCATCCGATCCTATCTTGGGACTCCTTACAGCGCCTCTTTTCCTCGTTCCCTCCCTCCCCTCCTTCCTCCTCCCCCCCACCACCAACACCCCTTCGGAGCAGGGGTCTTTTGTTGGGGATATGTTTTGTTATGAGTATGTTTATATGGATTTTTTCTGTGTGTGTTTATTGGGTTGGCTTGTGTAGGGGGAGGGGGTGTTATGTGTGTGTGTGTGTGTGTTTGTGTGTATACTTGTTTGATTATGTACGTATGCTTATGTATATGTATATACGTATATCCATGGTTCATATAATTCATAAAAAAATGCATACTTTTTGATTTTGTAAGTAGATTTATCTTTATGTGTATACTTGATTTTGTACGTATTTTTATGTACATGTACGTACGTATATCCATGATTCAAATAATTCCAAATATCTCTTTACCCTATTTGTGTATCATATTTTCCCCCCTTTTGTGTATTTTTGCCGCGCTCTCCTCTCGCGGGCGGAGGATCCCGTGGGCGGAGGATCCCGTGGGCGGAGGGAGCGCAGCCGGTAACTCAATATTCCATTAGAATATAAATGAAATCCCGCGACTCGAGCAAGTAACCTTAGCTTTTGAAGATGCGGCGAAGCATCCCAGAAACGCTCAGCATTTGCCTAAAAATGCTATAAGGTTGATGCGCGCGCGGCCGGGGAGGCTGGGGTTCGACCTTGTGTGTGTTTTGTGTGTGTGTGTGTGTGTGTGTGTGTGTGTGTGTGTGTGCTCGTTCTATCTCGCTTTTTTATCTCTTTCTCTGTTTTTTTTTAATCTTTTTCTTTGTTTTTTTTTTTTTTTTGTCTCTTTTTTTTTATTATTTCTCTTTCGATGTCTTTTTCTCTGGCTCTCTCTCTTTCTTTCTTCTCTCTTTTTTCTTTATTTTTGGTATATTATGGGTAGGGGAAGGAGGGGAGAGGGAAAGACCAAAGTAAAAGTGAAGGGGGAGAGGGAAGGAGGAGGGATTAGAGTCAAAGAGAGAGGGGAGGGGTAAGAGGAGGAGGAACAGGAGTAAGAGAGGAAATGGAATTAAAGAGAGGGAGAGAGACGTAAAGGATAAGGAGAGGGGAAAAAGGGAGAACCAAGAGAGGAGAAAATGTAGATGAAGAAGAGGTGAAATGAGGAGCAAGAGAGGAGAAAATAGAGTGGAAAAAGAGAAGAAGAAGAAGAAAGGAGAAAAGGAGAATGGAGAAGAAGTTAATGTTCTGTCGGCGGAAAATGGAATAGAAAAAGAGAAGAAGAAGAAAGGAAGAGAAGAGTGGAGAAGAAGTTAATGTTCTGTCGCCGGAAAACGGAATAGAAGAAGAGGGGGGAAAGAGAAGAAGAAGAAGAAGAAAGGAGAGAGAGTGAAGAAGTTAATATTCTGTCGCCGGAAATGGAAACAGAAAAAGTGAAGAGGAAGAAAGGAGAGGAGAGTGGAGAGAGAAGTTAATGCTGTCGCCGGAAAACAGAATAGAAGAAGAAAGAAGAAGAAAAAGGAGAGAAGGAGAGTGGAGAAGAAGTTAATGTTCTGTCGCCAGAAAATGGAATAGAAAAGAGAAGAAGAAAGAAGAGGAGAGAAGAGAAGAGAGAAGAAGAAGTGAAGAAGAAGAGAGAAGAGAAGAAGAGAAGAGAAGAAGAAGAAAGAAGGAGAAGAAGAAGAAGAAGAAAGAAGAAGAAGAAGAAGAAGAAGAAGAAAGGAGAGAAGGAGAAGAAGAAGAAGAAGAAAGAAGAAGAAGAAAGGAGAGAAGGAGAGTGGAGAAGAAGTTAATGTTCTGTCACCGGAGGAAGGGGAACCGGGAGATCTCCAGCGCGCCGTCCCAATATGAATTTAATTAGGTTTAAAGATACACGTCCGATCGTTGCTTGCTTGGTTGCTTGCTTCGTCCCTCTCGCCTCGTCTCGCGAGGCTGGGGTCGTCTTCCTTTGTTTGTTTGTTTGTTTGTTGGGTTTATTTGTGTTGGGTGGTGGTGGTTTTGTTGCGTTTTTTTTTTTTTTTTTGGTTTGGTTTGGTTTGTGTTTGTTTGTTTGTGGTGGTTTTGTTTACGTTTTTTGGTTTGTTTTGTGTATTTGTTTGTTTGTTTGTGTGTTGGGTTGTGATGGTTTTGTTGCGTTTTTTGGTTTGGTTTGGTTTGTGTGTTTGTTTGTCTGTTTGATGGCGATGTGAATTAGTTATCGAGTTTGTTTTTGTGTTTTAGTTGTTGCCTGGCGCTTAAGAGTCGGGAGTCAAGCAGGTTCCTAAAATACTTATTATTACTTCCCGGTCAGCAGTCAAGCAGGGCCCTAGAATACGTATTATTACCTCTCAATCAGCATTCAGCAGGACGTGGGTGTGCTGCTGCCTGGCGCCTCAGAACCAGCAGGCAAGCAGGTTCTTAAAATACTTATTATTACTTCCTCTTGAGCAGTCAAGCAGGGTCCTAGAATACGTATTATTACCTCTCAATCAGCATTCAGCAGGACGTTAGGTGTGCTGCTGCCTGGCGCCTCAGAACCAGCAGGCAAGCAGGTTCTGAAAATACTTATTATTACTTCCTCTTGAGCAGTCAAAACAGGGTCCTAGAATACTTATTATTACTTCCCGGTCAGCATTCAGCAGGACGTTAGGTGTGCTGCTGCCTGGCGCCTCAGAACCAGCAGGCAAGCAGGGCCCTAGAATACTCATTATTCCCTCTCAATCAGCATTCAGCAGGGCGTTAGGTGTGCTGCTGCCTGGCGCCTCCGAACCAGCAGGCAAGCAGGTCCGAGGGCGTCTGCTGCTGGCGTATTAGGTCAGGGCAGGCAGACCCCATGACGCGGGCGAGGGTCTGCGTCATGTCTGCGCGTGTTCTTGTCGTTAGTTCACCCCGGGCAGCCGCCGGGAGAGGAAGCAGGAGTGGGAGTCCGTGTTTTTTTTATCGTCGTTTTTTTATCTTCCTTTTTTGTGTTTATTTATTCTTTTATTGGTGCCTGCGGGGTGTGCTTTTGTTGGGCCTCTGCGGACGGGCATTGATAGATCGGTGGGGTGTGGGTGGGGGTGGAGGGAAGAGGGGGAGGGGAAGGATGCTCGGTCTCTGAAGAGTAATAAGGCGTCGGGGGGGGGGGCTGAAGGGGAGGGGGTGAGGGAGAGGGAGGGGAAGGGGTGAGGAGGGAGGAAGGGGGACGCTAGGGGGGGGACTGAGGAGGGAGGGGGTGGGGGCTAGGGGTGAGAGAGGGAGGGGAGGGTAAAGGGAAGGGGAAGGGGAGGGAGAGAGGGAAGGGGTGGGGGTGGGTGGGATGGGGGGGTCAGAGAAGAATAAGGAGAGGGGAGGGTAGAGGAAGGGTGGGGGTTGAGAGAGGAGCGGAAGAAGAAGGAGAGAGAGAGAGAAAGAGAAACGGAGACAGCTCCTTATATAAAAAAAAAAAAAAAAAAAAAAAAAAATGATTAATATCCAGAGGCATAAAACGAGAGGAATTTCATTTCGGAGACGTGTCACATCGCGTCTACGGCAACGAGGAATTCACATCCGGGGCTTAAGAGTGCAACTTATTACATATCGGCGGCGATGGAGAGGGACACGTCGGCGATGAGGAGGTAGCGGGGGGGGGGGGGGGCGTCGAGGGGGGATGGGGGGGTGAGAAGGGGGAAGGGGAGGGGGAAGGGGGGAAAGGGGACAAGGGGATGGGAGGGGGGTGGGGGGGAGGGGGGAGGGGGAAAGGTATGGGACAGGGGGCGTGTGGGGAAGGAGGGAGGGGGAAAGGTATGGGGGGGGATAGGGGGGGAGAGGGAAAAGGTATGGGGTAGGGGAAGGGGAAGGGTGGGGAGGAGGAATCGGGGATGGGAGAGGGGACAGTTGTGGGACGGGGGAAGGTGGAAAGGGGGTGAATCAGGGACTGAGGAAGGGGAAGAGGAACTAAGGGAGTGGGGAAGGGGTGGGGGAGAGAAAAGAGAGAGAGAGAGAGAGAGAGAGTGAGTGAGTAAAAGAGAGAGAGAGAGTGAGTGAGAGAGAGAGAGTGAGTGAGTGAGTAAGAGAGAAGTGAAAGTGAGAAAGAGAGGGAGGGGGTGGGGATTAGGGGACTGGGGAAGGGTCAGCGCTTGTACCATTGTAAATGCATTGTTCTCCATGCTTTCTCGAAGGCTGTGTTCTTGTCTTACTGAGAATAACCTCCTCTCTCCTCTCTCTTTTTTTTTTTTTTTTTTTTTTTTTTTTTTTTTTTTTTTTTTTTTTTTTTTTTTTTTGCTTATAAATACGCGCGTTTTAAAATTTCACGTCTTCTCTTTTTTCTTCTTCTTCTTCATCTCGGAAATTCTCAAGATTTAATATCGCGCCAAGTTAAGATACGAGTAATAAGGGAGAGTGTTTTATAACAGCGATGTATAATTTCGTAATATAGCAGAGTGTTTTGTAATAATATGCGATATAATGTTGTAATATAGCGGCATATGATGATACGATGACGTCATAAAGGTGCCTCGGGTCATGACCTAATAGGTTTATGACGTAAGGGGAGTGATGACCTAAGGGGGTGATGACCTAAGGGGGAGTGATGACCTAAGGGGGGTGATGACCAAGGTTATGAGCTATCGGACTTAATCCCCCTAGACTTGGCTGGGAACTGGAGCTGGCAACTTGGAAGGGAGGGTTTTGTCGTCCTTGGTGTTTTATTTCGGGGTTTTTGAAGACTATTCGGGTTGTTTTGTGTTTGTTTGTTTGGTTGTTTGTTAGATTTCGATCTATTTTTCTCTTTTCTTGTCCTTCTTACTCTGTTTTCTTCTTCTTTCATCATTCTCCCTTCCTCCTTTATCTCCCTTTCGTTGGCTTGATGATTTTCTACTTTTCTCCTTCCCCAACCTCTCCATTTCTCTTTATTTACCTTTCCGCTTCCCCTTCTTCTCATCCCTACTCCCTTTCCCGCCCTCGCCAGCCCCATACGCTCAGGCCATATCCTTAATCCCTGCTCACTAAGTCCTCTCCTCCCTCTTCTCTTCCTCTTCTCCTCTCCTCTTCCTCTTCTCTCCCTCTTCCCCTCTCCTCTTCTCTCCTCTCATCCCTCTTCCCTCTTCCTCTTTCCACCCCTTCTCCCTTCCCATCTTCCCCTCTTCCTTCCCCTAACTCTCCCCTCACTCTCCCTCCCTCTCCCCTCTTCCTTCCTTCCCCTCTTCCCCCTCTCACCTACCCTCACTCCCCCCTCTTTCCCTCCTCCTCTCACCCTTCCTCACTCCCCTCACTCCCCCTCTCTCCCTCTTCCTCCTCTCACCTACCCCTCACTCCCCCTTCCTTCCCTCTCCCCCCACCCCTTCACCTTCCCTCACTCCCCCCTCACTCTCCCTCACCCTATGGCAGTCCACAGTCTCTGGCCTCAACTCCTGTAGCTTGAATATTATAGAGGACCTCGTTAACACGGGTGTAAATAAGATTTTAGAGTCCCATTTGGGAGATATCTGGTGCCAGCATCAGTGCCACGGCGGTTGCAGGTTAGGCTCTGTCTGGGCACTGGCCTTCCCTCTCTCGCCGTCCCTCCTCTCTCCCCCGTCCTCTGTTTCTCTTCTTTATTGGTCTCTGTCTCTTGTATGTTTTTGGTCTCTTCGTCTTTATCTCTTGTTATTGAATCGTATTTTTCTATTTTTTTGTTGGTGTCTGTTTTGTCTTTCGTGGTCTTCTCGTTTCTTATTGTCTCTACCTGCGTTCTGTCTCTTCTTTATGGGTCAGTTACTTACTGGTCCCCTTCATCCTCGTTCTCTTCCATTTTCTGTTCCCTCTCCTATTCCTTTTCTATATTTTCCACCTTCCCCTCCTCTGCTTTACCTCTAGTCTTAATTTTTTCCTCACCTTTCTCCATTACTCCTTCCTTTCTTTCCTCCTCTCCTCTTCCTTTTATCCATTCCCCTTCCCTTTCTCCTTTCCCCTTCTTCCTTTCCTCTGCCCCTTTCTTTATTCCTTTCCTCCTTTCCCTTTCCTTTCTCCTTTCCCTTCTTCCTTTCCTCTACCCTTCTTTATTCCTTCCATCCTTCCCTCTTCCCTTTCTCCTTCCCCTTTCTTCCTTTCCGCTTCCCATATCCCCTCTTCCCCTCCTCCCCTTCTCTGCCTCTAGCCCCCCCCCCCCAGTGTCACCGTCTTCCTTTCCTCTCCCCTCCTCCCTCCTCCCTTCTCTGCCTCTAGCCCCCCCCCCCCTAGTGTCACACCCCACAATAGGGACCTGAAATCCACCTGCCATCCCTCGCATTAAAAGGTCCTTGCGCTAGTCCTATCTCTCCGCGGCGTGTAATTGTTGTTTATTTTGTGTTTATCGGCTTTGCGGGCTTTGATTATCTCTGTTGTCGTCTGTTTCGTTGTTTCGGCGTTCGGGAAGAGGCGTAGGAGTAGCGGGATAGGGGAAGAAGAGAAAGGTGAGGAAGACATAGGAGAAATGAGGATAGGACTGGGAAGAAGAGGAGAAGGGTGAGGAATAGCGGACAGGGGAGGAAATGGGAACATGTCGGGGCAGGTCACACACGCACAAATATTTTTTGGCACTGGTGTTCCCTCTTCCTCTCCTCTCCCGCCGGTCTCCCTCTCCTCCCTCTCCTCTCCTGACTCTCACCTCTCTCTGTCCCTCTCCCTCCCTCTCCCTCTCCTCTCCTCTCCTCTCCCTCTTCCCTCCCCTCTCTCCTTTCCCCCCTCTATCCTCCTCTTTCTTCTCGTCCTCCATCTTCCTCTTCCTCCCTCTCCTCCTCCTCTCTCTTCCTCCTCCTCCTCCTGCTCATCCTCTCCTCTCCTCCTCCTCT
>NW_020870755.1:307950-310450 GCF_003789085.1 Penaeus vannamei | reverse complement strand
CCCCCCAAACTTCTCCCTCCCCCCACCCCACCCAACCCCTTTCTTAAAAGCACGAAATGATATTAGTTTTAATGTCTCTCGGTTCGCCCTTTGAGCGCCTCTCGTGGGCGGCGACGGAATGCTTTCACGGAATTTTAATATGGGCCGTCCCGCATCGCCTGTACGGAGCGGGGGGGGGAGGGGGGGAGCGGGAGGAAGGGGAAGAAAGGTATGGGAAAAGGGCGCGAGGATGCGGATAAGAAAAGGTAAGACGGGCGTAGAGAGGGCGGGATGCGGGAGAAGTCAGCGCGGGCGGCCCGTCTCGCCATGCGCTGATACGAAGGGTAGCGGATGGGGGGTGAGGCGGACGTGGGAAGGGGAGGGCGACGAGAAAGGTATGGGAAAGGGGCAGATGGGCGAGAAAGTATGGGAAGGGGGCAGGATGGGGGATGAGAAAGGTAGGGTGTTAGAGGGGTGGGCATGCGCTTGCGGGAGGGGGGCGTCAAACGTGATCGGTTGGGCGAGAGGGGTGAGGGAGGGCGGCAGGATGGCGAGAAAGGTCAGGGGTTGTAGAGGCTGAGATGCGTTGAGGACGGGGGGAGGGTATGGTAGGTGGACGATCATTGGGGGGGGAGGAGAGGTGGGCGGCAGAAAGGTAGGGGGTGTTGCGGGCATGGCGGCGGTGAGTGAGGCGGGATGCGGGCGGTGAGTGAGGGCGATGCGGCTATTTTATGGAAACCCGTTAAATTAGTGCGAAAGCCGCTGGCACCTCCCGGCTCCAGGCGCACTGGCACTGTCCTGGCCTCTCGCGGGATTTCGCCCTCGTAATCCTTGTGGGTATGAGCGGGTCGGGTGCGTGGCGGCCGGCGGTCGGTGGGCAGCGGTCGTTGTCCCGCCCACGTGCTCCATCCTTGGCCGGTTTGTGTGTTTGATTTCCCTGGAAATAATAACCTTAATTTTATCTTGATTTTTTCTTCGTTATTATTTTTTTTCTTCCCTTTTTATTTTGGAAATGATTTGTCTGATTTGTTTATTAGTAATTATTATATTTTTTTTCTATTTTCCGGTTTTCTATTTTTTTCATCTTACCTTTTTTTACCTCTTCAAGTGGATTTTAGTCTTTCCGATCTTCCTTGTCCTCCTATTTCTTGTTCTTCTCTTTCATCTCCTCCTCCTTCTTTTCTCTTCTTCGTTCTCCCCTTTTTCATTTTTTCTTTTAGCTTCATTCTCCTCCTTCCTCCCTACTTGTCCTTTTCTTCTTCTTTCCTCCTCCTTCTACTTGTCTTTTCTTCTTCTTCCTCCTGCCTCCTATTGTCCTTTTCTCTCCTCCTCTCTCCTCCATCGGCTCCTACTAACTACTACGTACTATACTAGCTACTACTGACTACTACTACTACTACAGTGACTGACTACTAGGCTGAGCTACTAGCTACGTGTCCTTGTCTTCTTCTTCCTCCTTTCGTCTCCTCCTCCTCCACCTGCTATCTCCCTTCTTCTTCCTCACTCCTCCTGCCCATCTCCGTCCCCCTCCGCCTTCCTCCTCCGTCCTGCCCTCCGCTCCGCCCCCCTCCTCCTGCCTCCTCCCCCTCCTCCTCCCGCTCCTCCTTCGCCCCTCTGCTACGTCTTACCCCCCCTATCTCCCTTCGCTACATCCTTCGCTTCCCTTCTCCTCCTNGCAGGCAAGGAGACAGGCAGGTAGGTAGGTAGGAAGGAAGGAAGGAAAAAGGAAGGAAGGCAAGTAGGCAGGCAGGCAGGCAGGCAGGTATGTAGGAAGGAAGGCAGGCAAGCAGGCAAGTAAATGGGCAGGTAGACAGGCAGGTATACAGAAGCCGCGTCCATAGGTATGTCTGGAAAGAAAGCAGGTAGGGCAGAACAAGCAGCGGGCTCCCAATCAAGAAAGCAAGCAAGGAGGCAGGGAAGGAAAAGGGTCGGTGGGCAAGCAGAGAAATTCGAAAGCAAGCACGGAGATTCGCAAGGCAGACGGCCACGCATAAAGGCAGACAAGAAGGACCGAAAGAATGGGAAAAAGACAGAGGAAAGATGAGGAGAAAGACAAGGAAAAGATGGGGAAAAGACAGAGGAAAGATGGGGGGAAAGACGATGAAAAGACAGAGGAGAGATGGGGAGAAGACAAGGAAAAGATTGGGAAAAGACAGAGGAAAGATGGGGAAAAGACAAAGAAAAGACAATGAAAAGACAGAGGAAAGGTGGGGGGAAAGACGATGAAAAGACAGAGGAGAGATGGGGAGAAGACAAGGAAAAGATTGGGAAAAGACAGAGGAAAGATGAGGAAAAGACAAAGAAAAAACAAAGAAAAGACAAGGAAGAGACAGAGGAAAGGTGGGGAATATGGGGGAAAAGACAGGGGGAAATCACGTATGCACGGAAACACATGCAGGCCAGATGGGGGAGGGAAAAAGCCAAAGAAATTTCCCTTCGGCCGCGAAATAATTCTTGGCTAAATTGGAATGCGACAGAAAACATGACTAATCGGACCTTCTTATGTGTTTTGTTCCGAATA
>NW_020870755.1:268532-283532 GCF_003789085.1 Penaeus vannamei | reverse complement strand
GGCAGTACCGGGACCCTGACTTGTGCCCCTGGTCTACGATCTTGACATGTGTCACTTGTCTTTAAATGGGGGTCTCTCTCTCTCACCCCCCCTTCTCCTCTCTCTCTCTCTCTCTCTTTCATTCTCTCTCTCTCTCTCTCTCTCTCTCTCTCTCTCTCTCTCCTTCTCTCTCTCTCTCTCTCCTCTCTTTCTCTCTCTCTATTCTCTCTATTATCTTCCTCTTTCTTTCTATAATCTTCTCTCTCTCTCTCTCTCTCTCATCTCCTTCCTCTCCTTACATCTCCCTCTCATTTTACATCCTCCTCCCTCTCTTGCACGCCTCCCCCTGTTCCATGTCACCGGTGCGCCTTGAGCCGATGCAGTCTTCCATATCTGTCTTCGGATTCTAGCTCTCTCTCTCTTCTGGGGCTCGTCGTCTGAGCGGTTAGCAGTCGGGGCTGCCGTGATAGGATTGATCCAGTTCAAATATCAGATTTGCATCACTCTTCTTCTCCGCACTCTCTGTCACCGTCAGTCGTCCTCTCCTCTCTCTCTCTCTGGTCTCACGTTCTCGACGCGTCTGCTTCTCCTCGCTTGCCCCGACTGATGTACTGGTGATCTGACCTCTGGTCCGTATCCTCCCCTTTCATTTCGGCTCCGATCTCCCTCTTAGGCATTATGAAGAACAGCCGCTCACAGTTTCGCTCACGTTGTGTCGGTTCAACACAGTTGCTATCAGACGAGATACTGTCTGAGTCATTTGTTCTCTCCTCTTCCTCTCTCTCCTTTTCTCTCTCTCTCTCTCTTCTTCTCTCTCCTTCTCTCTCTCCTTTCTCTGTCTCTCTACTCATCTCCTCAAGGGTCTCTCTCTCTTTTCTCTCTCTCTCTCTTCTCTCTGGTCTCTTCACTCTCCTCTCTCTTCTGGGTATCTCTCTCTTCTCTCTCATCTCCCTCCCCTCTNCCACGCTCCCTCCCTCACGCCACACGCATACGCACACGCACACACACCCACACACATTCTCACCTCATCATCCACACACCACACTACACCACCACACACACACACACACACACACACACCATACCATCTCTCCTCACACTACTCACACTCATCTCAATCCATCTCCTCCTACCATCCTCTCTTATCTCGTTCTCTCTACCTCTATTACTCTTATACCATACCCATCTCTACCTCTCCTCCCCTATCACCATCCCTCTCTCTCCCTTATCCACTGTTTCTCTTCTCCTCTCTCTCTCTCTCCTCGATCTCGTACTCCGCTCTCTCTGGGCCCTCCGGGGTCCCTACGGTCCCGAATTCTCTTCTACTTCCTCGCCATCCCTTCTCCTCTCTCACGTCCTTGTTTACTGCTCCTCCCTCCTCCTCCCTCTCTCACATCTCCTTATGCTACTCCCTCCTCACCCTCATACTCCGCCCCGGCCCACCTCCGCTCTAGCCTCCCTCTCTCCCCTCCACTCACTCCCTCTCTCCCTTTCTCCCTCTTCTCCCTCCTCTCCTTCTCTGCCCTCCTCTCTCTCCTCTCTTCTCTCTCTGCTCTCTGCTCTCTGCTCTCTCTCTCTCCTTCTCTCTCTCTCTTCTCTTCATATCTATCTATCTCAAATCCTCTCTTCCTCTCTCTCTTCTTTCTCTCTCTCCCTTCTTTTTCTCTCTCATTATTTCTATTCCTTTTCCTTCTCCCTCTCTCTCTTTTTTCTCTCTCGCTCTTTCATTTTCTTGCAATGCGCTCTTCTGCTATAAAGTGAACCACAAAGAAAGTTTTCGTTCATTTATGATCTATGAAACAAAACCTAGATATTTTCCTCCAAGAATATGATACATGAAGATGACGATTCTTGAACATGTTGCTGACACGCTTTTCCTAATTCACCCGGCAAATAAGTAAGGTCTAATTGTTGGATGCTGCTTCTTAGTTCCTTCATTAAAATGATGTTTATTTTTCGCTCTCTGTCTGCCCGACCCCTTTCTCTCACTCTCTCTCTCTCTCTCTCTCTCTCTCTCTCTCTCTCTCTCTCTCTCTCCCTCTCTCTCTCTCTCTCTCTTCTCTCTCTCCTCTCTCTCTCTCTCTCTCTCTCTCTCTCTCTCTCTCTCTCTTCTCTCTCTCTCTCTCTCTCTCTCTCCCTCTCTCTCTCTCCCTCTCTCTCTCTCTCCTCTCTCTCTCTCTCTCCTCTCTCTCTCTCTCTCTCTCTCTCTCTCTCTCCTCTCCCTCTCTCTCTCTCTCTCTCTCTCTCTCACCTTCTCTCTTCTCTCCCTCTCTCTCTCCCTCCTCTCTCCTCTCTCTCCCTCTCTCAATCTCCTCTCTCCTCTCTTCTCTCCCTCTCTCTCTCTCTCCCTCTCTCCCTCCCTCCCTCCCTCCCTCCCTCCCCACACAAAATGAAGAGGGAGGGAAAGAGCGTAAAATAAGAAAGAGAAGAGAAGAGTTTGTATGAGAGAAATAAGGAGAGGCAGAAAATGGAGAGAGAATGGATAAGGGAAAGGGGTTGAGAGAGAGACAGAGAAGGGGAAAGGTACAGTGAGAGTGAAAGAGTATATGAGTGTAACGAGAGAGATTCCTTCTCATTCTCTCCTTATTCTTCTTCCTCCTTCCTCTTGCCTTTCTCTTCTTCCCATCTTCTTATCCTTCCTATGCACCTCTCCGCTCCCCCACCACCGTAGGAGGCGGCAAGATCGCTGCAACGACGGCGGAGTGTGCGTGTGGTGCGTTGCGTGTGCGTGTGTGCGTGTGTGTGTGTGTGTGTGTGTGTGTGTATGTGTGTGTGTGCGCGCGCGCGCGTGTGTGATGGAAAGTGGATGGAGGAGAGGGATGGGGAGGAAGGAAGAGGGGAAAGATAGAGACTGGAGAAGGAATAGGGAGATTATACGGATTAATTAGGAATTACGTAGTTCATGAAATAACCGTCGTGTTCCATTTTGTGTGTAACGTTCCTTCTCTGTATCGCTACGCAACATCAAGTGACGATTTTCATTACCTTTGATTGATATTTTTTTATATAAATCCTGAGAAGTAGCGGGATCTGTATGATTATTTTGATGAGGATAGGCTAAGGTGTATTTTCTTTATATTGAACTAAATATAGAAAATAAAACTGCCTTGCTCTCTCCTCTTATAGGCAATGTATCCAGCCAGTTTTCTCAATCTTAATCTGTAATCTCGTTGGCTCACTTCTCGATTTCTTTTGTTGATTCAGTTTCATTATTATTATTATTATACTGCTCCCGCTATTGTTTATAGTATTGCTTAAATGTAGATTATATTTCTATATTCGTTCCATTCGTAATGATCGATAATTAAAGTGCGGCATATGTTTTAGTGTTTTAAAAAATCAATTTACAATTTGTATTTCTTGAAAAAAAAATGTTCTCTTTTTTCCAGTCAGTTCTCTCGCATCCCTTGCTCCTTCTCTTTCTCTACATCTCTTTCCTTGCTCCTCCAGCCCTCCCATGTTCTTTTGCCCTCCCCCCCTCCCTATTTTTTGTTCCTGCTATTTCACTTTATGAAAACGATACTCTCTGTGTTCACTCCCGTCCATGACGCCGTCAAGATGCAAGTGTGCATTAATCGGCCCTTCATTTGCATAATGGACATTGATGAGTCGGGAGGGCCAGCACACAGCCTCCCTCGGTTGGGCTTCGCCGCGCTGTCGTTCGGCCGACCAGGCGACCGAACGGGGCCTGGGCTCTTCGTCCGTCGGCTGACGGGCGTTGTGAGGCCTGCGAGCGAGAGGCGGCTGCTGATGTTTGGCATTTGGCGGCGCTCTGCCTGGCTGATTGATTGGCGGTTTAATCGCTTAGGGCCAGGATTAGCTGGCATTTCTTTTGGTAATGATGTGATTCCTCCACACGATACAGCCCCTGATAGAAATGAACGATAAGTCGCGACGATTCGAATGCAGTGGGATGGCTCGTCAGCAGGCAAATGGATATGTCATCTCTTTAGTCTTCTTTCCTCGCCTAATGAGGAATCCGAGTAGATACGAAACTTCATGATATAGCTTTTCTGCTCTTAATGGGCCTGTATTTCGTTTCATCTATACGGTAAACACACTTTAGTTTCCCTTTTCAGACTATATTTGGATGCCTGATCAGATTACACGGTGTTACAAAGGAGACAGAGAGAGCGTGTGAGTGAGTAAGAGGAGAGAGGGGGGAGAAAGAAAGAGAAAGAGAGAGAGAGAGAGAGGAGGGGGAGAGAAGAGAGACAGGGAGGGAGAATGAGAGAGAGAGAGAGATCCTTAGTGCCAACGTTCGAGCAAAAGCCCGCCCCATGACATGACCTGTGCACGGCCGCCCCCGCGTCGCCCCGCCCACAATACGTGTTCTGGTAAGTGGGTCGTGCGGGAGTCGTGTCCCGCCATCATGAGCAATTAACGACGCCGTTTGCGCCGCCTGAGACACGCCTTCGCACGAGGGGCGCGCGCTCGCCTCCGCGCCTCTGACCTCCAACCGGACGGAGGAGGAGGTGTGGGGGCACATTTAAGATGGATACTTATTTCTTTTTTTACCAATCTTCATTCATCACTTTTATGCTGTCCTTCTTTTTCAAATTCAATTTCTCTTTTTTCCTTTTATCCTTCGTTTTCTAACCATTGTCTCTGATCTTATCTTATCTTGTCTTATCGTAAACTTTTGATCTACACTACTTTTTTCTATGCACTATGTTTTTGCTTTGCTTCTTCCTCTTTTCTTGTCTCCCCCCCCCTCTCTCTCTCTTTCTCTCCCTCTATCTCTCTCTTTCTCTCCCTCAATCACTCTCTTTCTCTCTCTATCTTTCGCTTTCTCTTTCTGTCTTTCTCTATCTCCCTTTCTCCCTCTTCCTCTCCCTCTCCCTCTCCCTCTCCCTTCCCTCTCTCTCCTCTCTCTCTCTCTCTCTCTCTCTCTCTCTCTCTCTCTCTCTCTCTCTCTCTCTCTCTCTCTCTCTCTCCTCTCTCTCTCCCTCTCCCTCCCTCCCTCCCTCCTCTTCCTTCCCTCTCCCTCTCCCTCTCCCTCCTCTCCCCTCTTCCCTCTCCCTCTCCTCCTCCCTCACTCTCCTCTCCCTCCTCTCTCTCTCTCTTTCTCCCTCCCTCTTCCTCTCCCTCCCTCTCCTTTCCTTCACTCTCCTCTCCCTCTCCCGCCTTCTCTCTTTCTCTCTTTCTCTCCCCTTTCACTCCCTTTACTCCCCTTCTCCCTCCCTCTCCCGCCTTCTCTCTCTGTCTCCCCTTTCACTCCCTTTACTCCCCTTCTCCCTCCCTCTCTCTATCCCGTCCTCACCACGCCTCCACACCCTGCATCTACGTCATAAGTATTAATATCTGTTACTTCGAACGAGGAGATTCCGCTATGTAAAAGTCTTGTGCATTGTATCCAAAAGTCGTAAATTAATGTAACTGACAAATACATGACTCTCATCAGTGCAGTATTATCTAACAGTAACTTAATGAAAATGAAGTGCTGTTATATTAATATATATATATATATATATTATATATATATATATATATATATAATATGTGTGTGTGTGTGTGTGTGTGTGTGTGTGTGTGTGTGTGTGTGTGTGTGTGTGTGTGTGTGTGGTGTGTTTCAGAACTGGCCCTTAAAAATCACTTTTATTGTTGTAACGTGACCAATACGGCGATAAGGGAGTTACGTGATAGTGACCTCCACATTAAGAAAAAGCGAGGTGTTTCGCTCGTTAATAGGATTTTCAATTGGTTGTGAACGCGCTTCATTTTCCATTCTGCCGTTTCCGCGAATATTACATTAATAAACAGAATGGATGAATGGGATTAAAGCGTTGGAACGATAATGGTATTAACAAAATACTGAAAACATAATCGTTATAGAAATACATATAGGACAGATAAAATGGTACCCGTGGATGGCCTTTACCGTCATTAACTATTTATCATATCTCCTTCCTCAAAAAGATGCATTAAAGATTGTCGAACAAATTACTTTCTTTAAGAGCAATCCAGTAACTCCTGCAGCGCCATCAGAAAAATGTGCAAAGTGATTTTTACGAGAGCCCGCTTGACGGATGACTCTATATTTGGCAGAAACTTCCACGCTCTTTGGACTCTGTGCAACCGCGACATCACGAAACATACGCTTAAAGTGGGGCTGAACTTTTATGAACAAAACTGTAACTAAATTCCACTTTATCTTATTTTGCTCAAAAAGCTCCAGGCGTAATTGAGTGGGTTTTGGAAGTTGTTTTCTGAAATATTGGAGATTCGTTTTAAATTAGGGGGATCGGCAATGAGACCATCCTAATCGTCTCATATTAAGTATAACAGGTGTCTTTACAGTTCGATAGCCAGCCTGTCTAGCACTTTACTTGCAGCTCACCTCCATGTCACAGCGGTTTTGCAATGCGCAACAAATGATCGTTACAAATGTATGCATGTACGGGTGCGGTCAGAAGCGCTGTCAAGGCCTGAAACTACGTATTGCATTATTTGAATGCTCGACACGGGAGGCGTAATATGGCGGACAGGAATCTTGACCGTAACTGTACATGCATGAAAGTCTCTTTTTATTCCCTTTGATCGCATTTGAATTGCATTATCGCGGCCTTAATGGGGCATGATGGTGTGGTGTGTGAGTCTGGAGGATTAGCACGGTCGCAGTTAAGCTTACCCTCGTGTTAACATTAAAAAGTATGCTCTCTCAGTTATGGATCGGCGAGATGTTTTTCATGTTTTTTGCATTGGGAGAATTTAATGAATAAATGACTAGAAACAAAATATCGACTTGCTAATAGTAATATTCAGTATGATTATTAACAGCGGTGGCAGAAATCAACCCGCCGGAACATCGGTATCCCGCAGAACAAATGCACACAACGTCCTCTATAAACACTGAAAAACTACGCGTATACAGGAGCAATGTTACCAAAAATAAAACCACGAAGAGGCCATGTAGTGTTGCCACCGACCCGGCGAAGCCCTGCAGGCGGTGGGCAAGGTCACGGTTTCTGAAGCAGCAGAGGCAGCAGTGTGTGTGTGGCCGTGACTGAAAGGCTGGCTATTTATACCGGGGTGGGAATAATTGGGAGAAGAGGAGGGGGCGAAAAGGGGGAGAAGTGGATGATGAGCGAAATGGAGCAGGAGGGAATGAAGTTTGGCAAAATAGGGAGGGGGCAGGGATAGAAATTGGGAAAGAGAAAGCAAGAGAAAGAAGTAAGGAAGAAGGTGGCGAAATAAAAGCGAGAACGTAAGAGGGGAGGGAAACGAAGTAGAACTAAGTACAAGGGAGAGGGGAGGGGGTTAGGAGATGGTTAGGAGAAAGGAGACAAACGGATAGAAAGAGAAAGGACGAAGGGCTGGAGCAGAAGGAAACAAAGGCGATCGAGAGCGCACGTATGTCCGAGAGCACAGGAATCATAAATTGTAGATCTTTATTTGCATCAAATTGAAGAAGTAAAATGTTAACCAACATGTTTTTGTGGACGAAAGTGACCCTCTCTCCTTTTATTATTTGTGATTATGTTTGTATCAGTGTTAATTGCATATATAATTTGACATGTGTTCATTTGTGCGCGTACGTTTATCTGTGTTTTTTAATACATGATAATTTTCGTAGGATTCATAGCCTACGCATTGCAAGTTGTTTCATAGAGCGCACCCCCCCCCCTCGGCCAGAATCCTGTCTGAATTGTGCCGTACATCTCTCCTGCACATAATTTCGGAGCTCACGCCACTGTGCCGGACAAGATTATACTAATTAAAAATTGTAACTTCCCGGATGTAGAGAAAATTGCTGTTTTCGTGCCAGCATCCTAATGTATAAGCTTTTTACTTTATTTACATATTTATTGAACTTAGTTTTTCCTTGGCAAGAGAGACAAAACTGCAGTCTTTCTATAATATTTTTGATGATTATGTTATATCAACTTATCGTAATAAAAATGATGATACGTCCTTTTTTGCGGCGAATGCTTAACTAGGGAATCCGCTGTTTCCCAGAACGACCTCTGCCTCATCATTACGGCAATGTAATCATTTCGTCGCCATAAAAGGGGAATTCATATCTCGTGTTCGGGACCAATTTCTGCAGTCGTGTTGCGTCTTCATAAAAAGGGGGGAAGCTAAATGCGGTGTTTCTCCGTGTTACTTTATAAATATTTGCGATCGCGCTTTCCCCGAGATAGCGCGTTTGCAACCAATTGCCGGAATTACAGACTCGCAGAGAGTAGGTTTTCGCCGGATAAGTTATGTGGCAGTTACCATTATTATTAGTCTCCTGACTTTCTGCCCACTTATTTTGTCATAGATTCGTCTGAATAGCCTTAAGTGACCAAAGAAGCTTTGTTCAGAGTATAAAAATCAGTGTCAGAGTATAGACTTTATTACTTACAATACCTGTAATACCTGTAATGGGAAAGAGTGTCCAGGTGTTAACAAGAATTAACTAGAATGTATTTTGGAACAGATAGTGAGAGAACATTAGGGAAGGCAATTGGAAATAAGAGAAGAAAATGGAATAGGTTTTACATCCCACCTTCTACATGCGCTGCTGCATGTATTCTTTCTAAACAAGCACAACATGGCGCTTGCAAACTTCTTTATCGAAATGTACTGGGTGAATGTGTACGTGTAGTTACTACACACATGTATTACAATAACCATGCTAGATAGGTAAGCACATTTACAGTAAGTACAATATCAATTATGATGCACACTAATATGTGTTATTTATTTTTTGACAATACAATGATAAAAAGATAAGCTTGAATTTTATAGGCATGCTTTCACATCAACCAGAATATATATACATCGACTCTGTAGTCCTACCTATATTGCGTCCATATATCCTTCGTCGCTTGATGGATACCCTAGTCATGGTCTGTCTTTAGCGTCCCCTGGATAGTACTACTGAGGGGAGGGAGGTCTATTCGGCTCCTCTCATCACTCAACCCTTCGGCTCTTCCCTCTCTCCCTCTCTATCTTGCTCCCTGATCCTTCTTCCTTTTTCCTCCTCATCCTGCTGCTGCTGCTCCTCCTCCTCTTCCTCTTCCTCCTCCTCTGCTGCTTCTTCTTTTCTTCTTCTCCTCCTTCCTCCTCCTCTTCCTCCTCCTCCTCCTCTTCTGCTTCTTCTTTTCTCTCCTCCCCTCCTCCTCCTCCTCCTCCCTACAATTACACACGTAATCTGCAATGGGCGCATCGGGATGGCATTCATCTAAGTGATCTGCAACATTCACTTATAAGAAAACCATGGTGCACTTCTTAGACAAAAAGAACTTCCTCAGTCCTTCAATTGTCCTGGCCAGTACGCCACACTCCAGCAGTACCTCCGGTCACTCTTACAGGTCGTGGAGTCCGGGACGAGGTCGCCTCGAAATCGTCGTTTAATATGCATTGGGCCATGCAAATAAGGGCGGCACGAATGCATCGGGTTCGGGCGGGCGTTTATAAACACACAATTTCGACTTCCTTAAGTGTGCTTTTACGAGTGCTTTGAATGCGCTAATAGCAGTGACAGTGATTTTGATGGCGTGGCAGGTTAGGGAGGCAGTACGGCACGGCGGGGCAGCAAGAAATTTAGTGGCGGTTGTTTGAAGATTACTGCTCATTTGTTTGTGCTTTTAGATTCTGGTCCTTGTTCATTCCCTTGCGTGGTTGTTCGTGCGTCTGTTTGCTTGATTTTACCTTTTGGAGCAAAAGGTGGGTTAGCGGGGAGGAAGGAAAGGGAGAACTTCCAACACGTGAACTGTAGTTAGTGCACAGGTCAGAGGTTGGAACTGCGGGAGAGATTTCACGGGGGCGACGTACCATGCTTGGTGGCGGTGGATTGGGATGATAATTGCAGTTGTCATAATAGCAGTTGCTGCTATTGGTAATAATGATAACAATTATGATAGTATTTATGGTGACTGTAATACTACTAATAATAATTGTAATGATGGTGATAGAAATAATACTGATGATAATGATAAAGATGATAATGATAATGGCAATGAAAATAATGATAGTAATAATGGGAATAATAATGATAATGGTAAAGATGATAAGGATATTGGTAATGATAATAATAGTAATAATAGTGGTATTGAAATAATAATAACGGCAATAATAGTAATAATGATGATGATAATGATAATGATGATATTAATGACAGTTATAGTGATAATAGTTATGATAATAGTAATAATGATAAATTATGATTATTATAATAATCATAATAGTACTATTCTTCATCCTTATCATCAAAATAATACTAAAATGATTATATTAGTAATAATGATAATGGTGGTATTAATGGTAATTGTTACTATGCTGATAATGATGACGATAATAATAATGGTGATAATAGAAATCATAGTTGTTATGATAATGATTGTTGTTGTTATTATTATTATTACTATTATTATTATTTTTATTATTATTGTTATTGTTGCTGTTATTATCATTAGTATTTTCATTATTATTATTGTTATTATTATTATTATTATTAATATTGTTGATAATGATAATGATATGATTATTGTTATTATTGTTATCTGTATTGTTATTTTTTCATTATTATTATTATTGTTATCATTATCATCATCCTTATTGTTATTATTGTTATTATTATTATTATCACTATCATTGTTATTGTTATTATAATAATTATTATTATTTAATTATTATTGTTGTTTTATCATCATCATCACCATCATTATTTCTTAAATTGTTATTATTATCATTATTGTAGTTGTTCTTGTTATTAATATTATTGATGTAACTGTAATTGTTATTATTTTCATGATCATGCTCGAGTCCTGTCCGCCGCGCCTTCCGGCTTTCGGGGAAGCCGTCGGCAGCGGGAGCCGAGCAGCGAGACGCGAGCAGCACGATGTCTCTGCTGACGCTACAAAGTCATTAAGACAGATCGGATGCTTGCGGCGCGGGCGGTCGCGTCCTGCGGCGTGATGGCGGCAGGCCTTGCGGGAGTGGGTGGCTGCGTCTTGCGGGAGCTTGTAGAAGCTACTAGCGAAGGGAGATTATTTATAATGACCCCGCACTTAAGCTGGGGACCCCGAGACTTTTTTCCTTCTCTCCTTTTCTTTTCTGGCGCGGGCTAAAGAGTTCAAGACGGAGACGGACGAGAGGTAATTGTCATGGCTGCAGATCGCCATTATTATCTCCATCTTCAATAAAGGTCGGTTGCAAGCCTTGGCGGGGGTTGGGGCTGTGGGCACCCTGTGGGGTTGTGGGCTATGGAGAGGAGGCGAGCAAGAAAGTAGAGGGCTCTGAAATTTCAGCCTGGGCGGAGTTTTGGTTTGGGTTGTGAAACGAGAAGAGAACAAAAAAGAAGAACAAAAACAATTCATTGGGCTGGTTTGTTCGGGACCACACACGGAGATATCCATGCGTGTTTGCTTGCAGAAAGTAAGGGTTTTGCTTTTGCTACGTAGCTAAAGTACTCTTTTCCCTCTCTCTGCCCCCCCCCCTTCTCTCTCTCTATCTCTCTCTTTTATTCTCTCTTACTCTCCCCCACTCTCTCTCCTTTCTCTTTCTCTTCCCCCCTCTCTCTCTCTTTCCCTCTCTCTTCCCCCCTCCCTCTCTTTCCCCCTTCCCTCTTTCCCCCATTCCTCTTCTATTTTATCCTTTCTTTCCTTCGCTTCTCTCGTCTCTTCTCTTCTCTTCCCTTCTCTCCCCCCCCCTGTGTTAGTCCTTTAGTTTTTCCACTCCACTATTTATTTTTATATCTCTACCATTGTATATGGGTAGACCTTCTGGGGCCAACTGTCTGTAGACAAAATATGAATGTCTGCCTCTCCCGGACATGTTTCTCACGTAATGCCTTCTCTTGCAGGTACGAAGGGAGGCGGACGCGTGGTGGAAACAGAGCGACGACGGGTGGTATGTTCAGCCGAGCTGTGAACGAGATTTTTTTATCCTTTGTATTTTAGAAAGAAAAAGAAATGACATTCATTATTTTGCACTGTTTAGTTTCCCTCATTTCACTGCCATTGGTACACACTAGATATAACGCAGTTGCGAATGAAATCATAGCCGTGGTTAGGATAATAGTACAGGAAGACGTAAAAGGTCAGTCCTTCAATTGTCCTGGAAAGTCCGAGTGAGTTCACAGTACACAGTTACGAAGGACGGTCGGTCACCGCTCGGTGAGGTTCAGAGAAGCCTTATATTTGTACTCTTACAAGCACAAGTCTCTCTCCCCCGACACCACACACAACCTCTCCTCGTGCCCCCTCTTCCCTCCACTTGTTTACTCTTAGGCCTCCCCATTCCTCTTTTACTCTTCATTCCTACTCCCCATCGCCTCTTTAACTCTTGATTTCTACCTTCCCTTCTCTTTCGACAGTTCTCTACCGTTTTTCCGTGTTCTTTTTTGGCATCGTTGCGGTGCGGGCCTTGGGATGTAGCAGTTATAAAGGAAGCTGCACAGCGGCAGCATTGAGCGATCGCTTCGAGAAACACGGCGAGAGAGAAGGGAGAGAGAGAGAGCTATAGGCAGAGGGAGTAGAGGAAGCACAAAGAGACACATACAGGCAGGCAGGCAGGCATGTGGGCAGGTAGGCAGGCAGACAGACAGACGCACAGACATACAGGCAGGCAGGCAGGCATGTGGGCAGGTAGGCAGGCAGACAGACAGACGCACAGACATACAGGCAGGCAGGCAGGCATGTGGGCAGGTAGGCAGGCAGACAGACAGAGACAGACACAGGCAGCACATACAGGTAGGCAGGCAGGCACGTACAGGTGGCAGGCAGCATGTGGCAGGTAGGCAGGCAAGCAGGCAGACCAACACAGACAGAGATGGGGAGAGGAGAGAGACAGAGGAGGAAGAGTATGAGAGAGAGAGAGAGAAAGAGAGAGAGAGGGGGAGTGAGGACGGAGAAAGTGTAAGAAGAGAGAGAAAGAGGAGGATGAGATTATGAGAAAAGAGAGAGAGAAAGGAGGGCGAAAGAGTGAGAAGACAGATAGGATGGAGAAGAAGAGAGGAGAGAAGAGGGACGGAGGAAGAAAGGAAGGGAGAAAGAGAATGATAAAACGAGAAAAGGGGAAAGAGAAATAGAGAGAGAGGGAGTGAGAGGTGAGGAGAGAAGAGGGAGGAAGGAAGGAAGGGAGAAAGAGAAAGATAAAACGAGAAAACGGGAAAGAGAAAGAGAAGAGAAGAGAGAGAGAGAGAGAGAGAGAGAGAGAGAGAGAGAGAGAGAGAGAGAGAGAGAGAGAGGAGAGAGAGAGAGGAGAGAGAGAGAGAGAAGTGAGAGAGAGTGAGAGAGTGAGAGAGTGAGAGAGATAGAGTGAGAGAGTGAGAGAGTGAGAGAGTGAGAGAGTGAGAGAGTGAGAGAGTGAGGAGAGTGAGAGAGTGAGAGAGTGAGAAGAGAGGATGAGAGTGAGAGAGTGAGAGAGTGAGAGAGAGTGAGAGAGTGAGAGAGTGAGAGAGTGAGAGAGTGAGAGAGTGAGAGAGTGAGAGAGAGAGAGAGTGAGAAAGAGAGAGAGAAAGAGAGAGAGAAGAGAGAGAAGAGAGAGAAAGAAGAGAGAAAGAGAGAGAGAAAGAGAGAGAAAGAGAGAGAAAGGAGAGAAAAGAAGAGAGAGAAGAGAGAGAAAGAGAGAGAAAAGAGAGAGAGAAAGAGAAGAGAAAGAGGAGAGAGAGAAAGAGAGGAAGAGAGAGAAGAGAGAAAGAGAAGAAAGAGAGAGAAAGAGAGAGAGAGAGATAGAGAGAGGGGTTAGATAAGAGGAAAGAGAGAGAGAGAGAGAGAGAGAGAGAGAACGTTGCCACAAGAAATGGCGTTTTTCCTCCATTTGTAAATGACGGTGCAGCCCTATCGACAAAGAGTGGCATGGCGGACTAAATTGGCCTGGTGGTGTGGGAGGCGCAATGGAGGGGGGCGGGATGGGCGAGGGCAAAAACAGAGGGGGCTTTGATGATGGGAGAGAGGGGGAAGGGAAGGAGGGGGAGAGAGCGGAGAGAGACCGGGGAAGGGTAAGAGAAATGATGGGTAGGGGAGAGAGAGAGAGAAGAGAGAGACGGAGAGAGGAGAGAAGAGAAGAGAGATGAGAAAGAAGAGGACGGGGATCGAGGAGGGAGGGAAGGGATGAAGAGAGGAGATGGGAGACAGGGAAGAGAGGGAGGAGAGGGAGAGCAGAGACGAGGCAGAGGGAGAGGAGAGGGGATGGGTGAGTAGGGAAGCAGGGAGATGCTAGGGTGATGAGGCGAGAGGGTGGAGATGGGGGAGAGGGAGAGGAGGATGGAAGAAGGGGGGACAAAGGAGAGGGAGGAGGCGGGAGACGGCATAAAAGGAGGGGGAGGAGAGAGGGAAAATCAGAAAGATGAGAGGGGTGATGAAGGAAAGAGAAGCTGGAAAGGGAAGAGAGAGGAGATTTATATATTATACATATATATAAATATAGTAGTATATTATATATATTAATCTATATGAATCGAGGAGGATGAGGCGTGGGGAGAAGAGATGAGAGGAGAGACGAGAAGAGAGATGCTGAGGAGATGAGGGCGAAGGAGATGGGAGAGAGAGAAGAGAGCAGAGAGAGGGAGAAGAAGGGACAGAGAGACAAAGATGAGAGGAGATGAGAGAGAGGACAGAACGAGAGAGAGCGAAGAGAGAGAGAAGAGAGGGGAGAGTTTGAGCAAGAAGAGGAGAGAGGACGATATCGGAGACGAAACTGACGGGAGAGTAAATTGAGAAGGCGCGGATGACTAGAGCGAAGAAGAGGACGGGGGGGTGGGGAGGGACGGGAGAGGAGAAGAGGAGAGAGAGAGAGACGAGAGAGAGGAGGAGAGAGAGAGAGAAGAGGAGAAGATGAGAGAACGAGAGAGGAGAGAGAGAGAGAGTGACGATGGGGGGGAGAGTTAAGAGAGAGAGAAAGGAAGAGAGAGAGAGATGGAGAGAAAGCAAAGAGAAGAAGAGAGAGAGAGGAGGAGAGAAGAGAAGAGAGAGAGAGAAGAAAGGAGTGACAGGCAGAGAGAGAAGAGAGGACAGCGAAGGAAGAGAAAGAGAGCGAGGAGAGAAAGAGAGAGAGTAAAGGAGAGTAGAGACGAGAGAGCGAGGAGAG
>NW_020870755.1:246032-248532 GCF_003789085.1 Penaeus vannamei | reverse complement strand
GTGAATAGGAGAATACGCACCTGTTTCCTTGTTTCTCTCTCATTCTTCAACACACTTACGCGCAAACACTTACACTCGCATGTATAGATGTGTATATCTATCTATCTGTTTATTCTGTCTGTCTGTCTAATTCTCTCTCTTACTGTGTGTTCTATCTGCGCAGTGCATATTCTTGTGTATGTAGCATTCAAGAAATGTAACTTGTATGTATATGTCTGTCTGATTATATCTAACTATCTGTCCATATATATATATATTATATATATATATATATATATAATATATATTATATATATATATATATTATATATTATATATATATTATAAAGCACACACACACACACAACACACACATCAACACACATACATACATACATACATATATATATATATATATAATAATTAAATAAAATAATATATATATAATATATCTATATATGTGTGTGTGTGTGTGCTGTGTGGTTGTGTGTGTGTGTGTGTGTGTGTGTGTGTGTGTGGTGTCTGTCTCCTATATGTATACACACAGTCATCCCTTTCTTCATCGATCAGACTTCCGTCCCCGCCGGCTGGAAATCCCCCCCCCTTCCCTCCCCATTGCCCCCCCCCCTCGCAGGAAGCGCCGAAACACCTGCGCCGCGAAGGAGGGACTGAGAGGGAGGAGGGAGGCGGGGAGAGAGAGAGGAAAGGGAAGGGAGGAGGGACTGAGAGGAGGAGGGAGGCGGGAGAGAAGTGAGAGGGCGAAGGGAGGGAAGGGAAGGGAACTGAGAGGAGGCGAGAGAGAGGGAAGGAAGGGAAGGAGGGACTGAGACGGGAAGGAGGAGGCGGGAGAGAGAGCGGGAAGGGAAGGGAAGGGAGGAACTGAGAGGGAGGAGGGAGGCGGGGAGAGAGTGAGAGGGAAGGGATAGGGAAGCGGAGGAACTGGAGGGACGAAGAAGAGAGAGGGAAGGGAAGGGGAGGGAGGGAACTGAGAGGAGGAGGCGGCGGGGAGAGAGAGAGGAAGGGAAGGGAGGGAGGGAACTGAGGGGGAGGAGGGAGGCGGGGAGAGAGTGAGAGGGGAAGGGAAGGGAAGGCGGGAACTGGAGAGGGAGAGAGAAGAGAGGGAAGGGAAGGGAGGAGGAACTGAGAGGCCGGAGGGAGGCGGGGAGAGAGAAGAGGGAAGGATAAGGGAAAGGGAGGGAACTGAGAGGGAGGAGGAGGCGGGAGAGAGTGAGAGGGAAGGGAAGGGAGGGAGGGAACTGAGAGGGAAGAGAGAGAGAGGGAAGGGAAGGGAAGGGAGGGAACTGAGAGGCAGGAGGGAGGCGGGGAGAGAGAGAGAAGGGAAGGGAAGGGAGGGAACTGAGAGGGAGGAGGGAGGGCGGGGAGAGAGAGAGAAGGGAAGGGAAGGGAGGGAAGCGAGACGGAATGGGAGTGCGGAGGTGGCAGGAGGGAAACATGTGGCAGGAGGAGGAGAAGGGAGGGCGGAAGGAGGGGAGGGGGGAAAGGTGGGGGAAGGGGGAAGGGGTAGGAGGTATAGATGAGGAAGGGAGGAGGAGAGGGAGAGAGGGAAGGATGAGGGAAGGGGGAGAGGATGAGGGAGGGAAAGATGGGGAAGGGAGGAGGGAGGGAGGGAAAATGAGGGAGGGAGAGAAGGAGGGTGGGAAAGATGGGGAAAGGGGGAAAGGGAAGGAGGGAAAGAATGATGCAAGGGTAGAAGAGGGGAGAGAAGCAAAAAAAAAAAAAAGAGAAAAAAACAGAAAAAAAAACACAGAAAAACGACAGTAAGTGAAGGAAAGAGAAAAGAAATAAGGCAACAACACAAAAAAAAAAAAAAAAAAGTGGGGTACGAGTAGGGCGGAGGGAAGGAGGAGGGCCGGGGTGGGGGTGGGGTACAAGTGAAGGAGAGAGGGGGAGGGGGAGGAGGAGGAGACAGACGAAGGAAGGGAAAAGGTCGAAATAAGTTCTGAGAAACAAATGATTTCCTCCTTCGACGCGGGAAAGTAAGAGATTTTGGCCGCCGTCCAAGAGCATGCATGATCTCAGCCCTTTGGAAGGCGTGTCCTGCGGGAGCCTGTTGGGGAGGGGCGGGGGGAAGGGGTGGGAGGGTGGGGTGAGGGAGGGTAGGAGGGAGGATGAGAGGGAGGGAGGAGGAGGGGGGTGAGGGAGGGTGGGGAGGGAGAGAAGGGAAGGGGGAAGGATGGAGGGAGGGAAAAAGGGGGGGAGGGGGGGGAGTGAGGAGGGTGGGAGGAGGAGAGGAGTGGGAGGGAGAGAAAAGGGAAGGGGGGGAGGGAGGGAGGAGGAGGGAGGTGGGAGGCGGAGGGAGGGGAGGGAGGGACGGTGGGAGGTGGGAGGAGGAGGGGAGGAGGGAGTGGGAGGGGGGGAGGGGAGGAGGGTGGGAGGAGGAGAGGAGTGGGAGAGAAGAAAGGAAGGGGGGGAGGGGGGGAGAGAAAGGGAAGGGGGGAGGGTGGGAGGTGGAGGTGGGAGAGGAGGGGGAGTGGGAGATGAGGGGGGAGAGGGGGAAGGA
>NW_020870755.1:236032-238532 GCF_003789085.1 Penaeus vannamei | reverse complement strand
TTGAAAGTGTTTACTCATTCATTTCTTACATTCAAAAAAATTACCCATTTTTAAAAAATTAAAAAAATTTAATTGAAAGCTGTTTACTCATTCATTCTACATCCCAAAAATTTACCTATCTTTATTTTTTTTTAATTACTTGAGCTGTTACCTCACCATTCATTCTAACATCAAAATTACCTATCTTTATTCTTTTTTTTATTATTTGAACTGCTTTTAACTCATTCATTCTACATCAAAAATTACCTATCTTTAAATTTTTTAAATTATTTGAAAGCTTTTACTCATTCATTCTACATAAAAATTACCTATCTTTTAATTCTTTTTTTATTATTTGAAGCTGTTTACTCATTCATTCTAACATCAAAAATTACCCATTTTTTTATTTAAAAATCTATTTGTAGCTATGTTTACTCATTATTCTACATCAAAAATTCCCCTATCTTTTTTTTTTATAATTATTTGAAGCTGTTTACTCATTCATTCTACATCAAAAATTACTTTTTTTTTCTTTTCTTTTTTTTTGAAGCTGTTTACTCATTCATTCTACATCAAAAATTCCCTTTATGTATCGCGTTACAACCGATACGTAACACCCTCTGTCTTCTCATCCTCCTGAGATCGATGCAACATTCATATATGTATCTTCACATGATCTAAGAGATATTTCCTTATACAGTAGCGAAGATGTGCGGGTTGGCTTCTTCCTCGGGAATATCGCCTCCTTAAAGCAAGTGTCTTCATTAAGCATCGTAAGAATTCGTAATATGGAGGGGAGGGGGGGGGGAGGGGAGGGAGGGAGGGAGGGTTTTAGAGAGGAGGAGAGGGGAGGGAGGAGGAGAAAGGGAGTGGCGGAGGAGGGAGGGAGGAGGGAGGGAGGGAGGGAGATGAAGATAGATGAGAGAGAGAGAGAGAGAGAGAAGAGAGAAGAGAGAAGAGAGAAGAGAGCGAAAGAAGAGAGGTTGAGAGGAAGAGAGAGAGGAGAGGAAGAGAATAGATAGATAGAGAAGAAGAAATGAGTAGAGAGAGAAGTAGAGGAAGAAGAGAAAGAGAGAGAGAGAGAAGAATGAGAGAGATGAGGAGAGAGATGGGAGAGAGAGAGGGGGGGGGATTAGGGAGATGAGGAGCAGAGAGAGAGAGAGAGAGAGAGAGAGAGAGAGGAGTAGTAGTAGAGAGAGAGAGAGAAGGAGAGAGGAAGAGAGAGAGAAGAGTCCCGAGCGAAATGTCCGTGGTGGAAGTCTCCCGTTAGATTTTTGTGAACCGGTAGCCTGTCCACTTCCTGGTACGTTGCGTTCTCCGTTTTCCTCTGCCCTCGCCCTCTCCCCTTCCCTCATCCCTCCTCCTCCCTCCTCCACTCCCCCACCTCCTCCTCAGCGCCTGCCCATTTCTCGTCCCCCCTCCTCTCCTTTCCACCTCTCACTCCCCCCCCTCCCTCCTCCTCCTTCCCTCCCCATGCCTTCCTCTGTCCCTGCTCTCCCTCCCTCCTTTCTGCCTCGCCAGCCTCGTCCTCACCGCCCCTCTCTGCCGGGCGCGACCACCGAAAGAGCGATGGGGCGTGACTGTTGCGACGAGGTGAGTGGACATCTCTCCGGGGTCAATAAGGTCAGTCCAGGTGACCTCGGACAAGCTTTCCCTGACCGATGGTAGGATGCTCGTGGAAGATTAGTTTCCTGATGCAATATAAAATTATTGACCCCCCCCCCTAAGAAAAATCTTACAGTAAGATTTTAAAATTTAGTTAAGTATTCTTTATGTAAGAAGACATTCCCCGCCCAAGGGGGCAGCCGGAAAAAAATAAAAATTAATAATACAGATAAAAATAGACAGTGTTTTTATTATAAGTTGAGTTTCTTTAGTGTAGATACAATCTTCCCCACAAAAAAGTGTTTAAATTTAGTTAAGAATTGTCTTTTAATGTTAAAATCGTC
Organism: Penaeus vannamei; assembly: GCF_003789085.1. Lineage (NCBI taxonomy): Eukaryota > Metazoa > Arthropoda > Malacostraca > Decapoda > Penaeidae > Penaeus > Penaeus vannamei. The sequence goes on along the minus strand of NW_020870755.1, from coordinate 236,604 downwards.
CCCCCGCTGTCCGGAAAATCAATGAAATAGAAGAAAAAGTAAACAATAACTTATAATTTTAGTTAGATTTCTTTATTTGAAGACTTCATTTAAATACAAGAATCAAACAACCGCTGTATGTATGTAGCAAGTGTGTAAGTGTATCCCTATCGCGCGGCCGAGTGACACAGCAGCACGAACATTGCATGAAAGTAGTGAAGTAAGCGGGTTCAGTATAGTATAGTTGGGAAGAATGCATTAATAATGAAGAAACTATTTCAAATGGAGTAAGTATATTAAAGTAATCAAGGATGATTCAGGGGCATCAGCATAATAATTACGGTAGTTGGTGTGATCATTTCTCCTCCTCCTGTTTTGTTGTCGTGTTATTTTAAGTACAATGACTATAATACAAATCATTTTATAGTGGTTCGGGGATCTGTGTAAGGGGTGTGGGCATGTAATGTGTTTATTTCTGCTGTCATTCAATCGCTTGTACTATATACATTATATTATATATATATATACATATATATATATAATAATATTGTCTCTTTTTTCATTATCCCTTTTCTCTTTCTCTCTCTCTCTTC
>NW_020870755.1:212517-228148 GCF_003789085.1 Penaeus vannamei | reverse complement strand
GAAGAGAGAATGGTGTTGTGGGTTGTGTGGGTGAGAAGAGAGAGAGAGAGAGAGAGGAGAGAGAGAGGAGAGAGAGAGAGAGAAGAGAGAGAGAGAAGAGAGAGAGAGAGAAAGAAAATCAGAGTTACAAAGACAACTGAAGACGAAAAGACAGACCCCGAAAAGAAAAGACCGAGAGAAATGGAAGAAAAATAAATAAACAATAATAAAAAACAAGCGAAAAATAGGACACGAGAGAAAGAAATTCCCACAACCAAGATTTACAAGAAAATCAATTAACTTCTGACGAATCTTAACCACCTCTTTGACGGAGCAAATTGCCCTCAGGAGTCATCCGGTAAATTAGTGGCAGGGAATTTCGATTTTATTCAGTGTATATTTAGCTTTCTGTCTGTCCTATCTCCTTTATCTATTTATCTACATATCAATCGATCTATTTATCACACATACACATACTATATATGTCGTGTGTGTGTGTGTGGTGTGTGTGTGGTTGTGCGGTGTGGTGTGTGTGTCGTGGTGTGTATATATATATACAAATATAATAGACAAGAGAGAGAAGAGAAGAGAAGAGAAGAGAGAGAGCGAGAGAGAGAGAGAGAAGTTATCCTCTCCTTTTCAAAATTGTAAAATATAAATACATACTTACTGAAAGGCTTTTTTCTCTCGAATGAAATTCCAAATACTAAAGCTTAATTCGGTTCGCCTGCGGACAGGATTCGAACCTGTGCGGCCAGAACCCAATGGATTTCACCCTCCTCTAACCACTCGACACCGCAGCTATATTACATCGATGACTTTTAAATTATTACAGGCAATCCATATTTGTGGACCTGGAAGAAGTTGCCCAATGGCCAGGGGGGGAGAGGGGGGATATCGTTGTAAATATTGAATTGAGAAATGAATTGATCTGCCACTAGATTAAAAAATGAATTATAACAAAAAAAAAAACATATATATATATATATATATATATACGACTCCTTTTAATAGATAGGTGTAAAATGCATTTGATAAATGATATTTATCACGCTACTGCATTTTTCCTGTTTACATTCTATTGGCTATAACCTAAGCCTATTATTTTATTAGTATTCTGTAATTCAATTTTGTTAATCTTATGTACTCTCTGAATTGACAAGTAGAGCAAAATTACTTGCAACATGCTGCAATGTAGGTTATCATTATTATCAATTTCATTATATATATCATCCCTTTTTTCAATTTCATTATTATATCATCATTATTTGAATAATTTTACTATATTGTGGTGTTTGTTGTTGTTGTTATCAAATATCATTATTATCATCATTATCATCATTATCATTATTGTAATTATTATCATGATTATATCATTGTTTTTCGTCATTATCATTACTAATTTTTTCGTATTGTTTGTTGTTATTGTTTGTTTCTTCTATATTATTATCAATTGTCCATTGTTTATTATTATCGTTATTATTATTATTAATTATTACTATTATTATTATTATACTATCATCATTATCATTATTACTATTACATTATTATATCATTTTCTGTTATCATTATCATTATCGTTATTATCATTATTTATTATTATCTTTCTAATCTTTTTCATCATCATTAGCCCTTACTATTCAATTCATTGTAATTTTTAATATTATTATCTTTTATCCTTATCTATATTACCCGCCATTAATGGTAGTATTCTTTTTCTTCCTTATTGTTGTTTTTATTATTTACTATCATTATTACTATTATTATCGATCATTATTATCATTAATATTGTTTTATTATTAATGATTCATTATTATCATTATCATCATTATAAGGATCATTATGATATTGCTATTAGCATTATTATCCTTTTTATCAATTATCATTTTTCATCATATATTATCAATCATTTCTTATTCATACCTCGAATCATTTGGTATCAAGTATCACCAGCTATTTGGGATTATATAAGAAAAGGGATTAAATACCCAAAAGTGGGCAAGAGACCAACATTCGCAAGTAATAGGATAAAAAATAAAAAATTGAATAAATATAATGATAATAATAAAATAATAAATAATAATTAAATAAATAAATAATAATAATGAATAATAAATATAAATAATAATAACAAAAATATAAATAATAATAATAATAATAATAATAATAATAATAAATAATAATAAATAATAATAATTGTAAATGAGTGTAAGGGACGAATCAGCTGTTTCGTAACTTAATACCGAACGAAATTTAATTCATGGTAAGTGAAGTGTGTAGAGTGAATTAAGGTCATAGGTTTTCGTCTTAATGTGAACTATTAGAGCTACGGTATGTATGTGAGATTGTGTTTTATTGTACGGATAAAGATGTGATTCATCTGATTGGTTATCATTGTTATTATTATATTATCATTATCATTATTAATTATCATTATTATTATTAGTAGTAGTAGTAGTAGTAGTATCATTATTATTGTTATCAGTGTTATTATTATCATTATTATCATTATTGTTAATATATTATCATTATCATTGTATTATTATTATTATTATTATTATTATTATCATCATTGTTATTATTATTATTATCATTATTGTTATTGTTATCATTCATATTAATTATCATTATTATCATCACTATTATTATTATTGTTATTATTTTTTTATCATATTAGTATTATCACCATCATTATGATTATCATTATCAATAATATCATTATTATCAGTATCATTATTGTAACTGTTTATCATTATTATCATTCCTCTCTCTCTCTCTCTCTCTCCTCTCTCTCTCTCTCTCTCTCTGCTCTCTCTCTCTCTCTCTCTCTCTCTCTCTCTCTCTCGTCCTCTCTCTCCTCTCTCTCTCTCTCCTCTCTCTCTCTCTCCTCTCTCTCTCTCTCTCTCTCTCTACTCCTCTCTCTCTCTCTCTCTCTCACCTCCTCCCCCTCTCTTTCTCCCTCCCTCTCTCTCCCCTTTTTCCTTCCTCCTTCCTCCTCCCCCCCCCCTCTTTCTCTCCCCCCTCTCTCCTTTCCTCCTCCCTCCCTCCGTCCCTCCTCCCTCCTTCCCTCCCCCCATCCCCCCAATCCCCTCTCCCCCCCTCTCCCTCTCTCTCTCCTCCCCTCTTTCTTTCCACCAATTTTCTTTCTCATCTTTCTCCACTCTCTCCCCCTTTTCCCACACTCCTTCGCTGCACTTCCCTCTTTCCTTCCGTTTTTTTTCCGCTGAGTCCATTCGTCTCGCTCTTTAAGAAAGTTGGAAGTCTGACCAACTCCTTGGAGATGTCGACGATTCCTCCTTCTTTTTTTTTGGCTAAAGATAGCTCTACTTGAGAATTTCGGCATTTTTTTTTTTTTCTTTTCTTTTTTTTAGTAATAGATAGATAGTGTGTGTGATGTGTGATGTGTGTGTGTAAAATCTGTGTGTGAATGTGTGTCATAAATGATAGATAGATAGATATATAAGGATAGATAGACATATATATAGATAGATAGATATATAGATAGATAGATAATAGTATAGATATAGATATAGATAAGATAGATAGATAGATAGATAGATAGATAGATAGATAGATAGATAGATAGATAGATAGATAGATAGATAGATAGATAGATAGATAGATAGAATCATAGAATAAATAGATAGATATAGATAGATAGATAGATAGATAGATAGATAGATAGATAATAGATAGATAGATAGATAGATAGATAGATAGATAGATAGATAGATAGCATTAGATAGATAGATAATAAATAGATTAGATAGACAGATAGACAGATAGACAGATATAGATAGATAGATAGATATGTATATATTCCATTGAATAACTTTTTTCTTAATAACTTTCATTAGAAAATTCAAAAATTTCTTTGAAGAATTTCTACGATCTTGTTCTTCCTCTCCAATAACTTCCCTATTTATCTATTTATGTCTTTCTTTCAAAATTCTGGTGATCTACCCTTTAACAACCTTTCTTGGAGAATACTTTCTTCTATTCTTTCTTTAACGTTTCTTTGGGGAAGCGAAAAAGATATATACTTCTTGCTTCGTGTTTTTTTTTTTTTTATTATTATTATTGTTTATTTCTGTTTTCTAGCTGTTTGTGCTGAACGCTCCATTCTTCTTTTTTTTTAACTGGCTATTGTTTTTCAATAAGTTTTCTCTCTTTATCTTAGAAACTCATCTTAAAGAGGATTTATTATACTTATGCATATCCACACACGACACTACGCACAGGCAGGCGCTAACACACACACAGACATATACACACATTACACACACACACAGACACATACTCATAGACACACACGACAAAACACAAACACACATACACACACACCACAAACACAAACAACACACAAACCACACACACAACACCAAATACACAAACACACACAACACACCACAAACCACACAAACACAAACCCCCCACACACACAGACACACCACACAACACACACAACACACCCCCACACACACACACACACACACAACCCCCTCCCACACACACACACACGCACAGAGCTAGCGTTCCCTTCCAGCCCCCTGCCTACGTACACACCCGCCCCAATTTCGCACAGTCACGCCCTTTAAATGCCTAATTAATAGCAGTGCCTCCGTGGCAGTGACCTTAATTATTACCGGTGGTCACTGCACCGGAGAATGTCAATTACTATTTCATCTAATGTAAAAAAAAAAAAAAAAAAAAAAAAAAATTGTTATGATTTTCGTCTTTGGTATGAGAAAGGGTTAAAAGTACAGGAATGTTATTTTTGATGTATCATTATTAATTGTACCGTTATTATTATCATCATTATTATATTCATTATTCTAGTTATCGTCATTATTGTTATCATTATCAATACTATATATATCATTATCGCCACTGAGCTATTTTTATTATTACCGTTATCATCATAGAATCAATTTTATTATTGCCATTATCGTGTTAATATCATTATCATTCATCATTAATTTTCCATCATTATTGTCATTATCATTGTTATCATCATTATCATCATTACTATCATTAATATCAGTGTTATTTTTATTATTATTATAATTGTTATCATTATTTTCATATATTATTACTATTACTGTTACTGTTATTATCATTATCATTATTCCTCATATCATTATCATTCTTATTATCATCAGCAGCATCATTATCACTCATTATCATCATCATTATCATGATTATCATTATTATTATCATTACTGTTATTGTTATTATTACCGTGATTAGTAATACCATATTCAACATTTTGATAACCATTATTATTATCATTATCATTATTATTAGTAGTAGCAGTAGTAGTAATAGTTACAGTAGTATTAGTAGTATAAGTAGCAATAGTACTTTTATCCTTTTCATCATCATCATTGCATTTACACTGTAACAATAATTATTATAAAGATTTATCCCTTCAATTATTCCTTTTCCTATCTTTTAAAAGACTTTTAACTTCTAAGCAAAAACATGCTTAAAAAAAAAACATAAATCTCTCTCTCTCCCTCTCTCTCTCAATCTCTCTCTCCCTCTCTCCTCTCCCTCTCTCGGTCTCTCCANAACTTATTATAATATATATATATAATTATCATACAAATATATTAGTGTATGATATATATATGTGTGTATATATAAGTATATATATGTATCTATATATAATGTATACTATATATATGTAATAATATAGTATTATATAATTATTATGAGTTATATTATAAGTAGATATTATAATAAAAGTATTATATATGTATGTATAATATATATATATATTTATGTAATAGTATATTTGTATGTATATTATATTAGTATGATAATATATGTATGTATTATGTGTATATATATATATTAATATATATATGTTTATATATATATAGTATTGATATTATATATATATACTAAATATATATAAATATTATATAATATATATTGTAAATATATAAAATATATATATAATATATATTATATATATATCTCATATGCTAATACCACATCACTTACTTTCTTGTTCTTTGTTCCTTTTTCTTTTTTTCTCTTTTCATTTTCTTGTTTTAAATCAAAACAGTCAAGAATGTTGTTATAGTTTGCATATCAACATTTTTTTCTTTCATTATTCTATTTTTTTTTTACTAGTATAGTGAAAAAATGTCAGATTACTGCAGAGAGCTGCAGGTACTTATATCTGCACAGGATGGTGAACGGTCATAGTTGGAATCAAAACTGGCTGAACTTAGAGCTATTAATTGCAGGTATGATGACAATGATTTATCAATAGATATATGCAGGTATGTGATGATTCCATTCTTATGATTATCATTTATACAATATATATATTGAAAATCTCCAAACTGATATTACTGTTATTACTGCTAACATGAGGATATTTCATGCAAAACTTTAACATATTTAATTTATGTTCTGTGTTGTCTGATAATGTTCCTTACAGTCTGGTAATTACTGCTCTTCACTCTCACTCAGTAATAGTAAATAGAATAATGAATATGACTAACAATAATTATGATATTTCAAAAAAAGGAAAAGAAAATTGGATGAATAGGGCAATCAGGTGAGATCAGATAACCCTTCTGAATGACAACTTTGAACAAAATACTACGGTGGATCTATCATATATCCTATCCTATATATCTTATTCTATATTTTTTTTCTTCTCTTTCAGATTTGTTCATTAGAGATGGAATTAGGCAAAGCTCAGTCAAATCTATGTGAAAGTATATGTACCTATAACAAACTGGTCCATCAGCTGGACCTTCCTGAATAATTTGAAATTTCTTCAGCTGATGTAGCTGAGAATATCCACCACTGGCAGACTACAGTACTTGACGAGTTGCTGGGCAGGAAGAAGGAAGCAAAACACTACATGTATGAAGCACAGAACTAGCTAAACCAAAAGGAGGAAGAAATTAGTATGGCAAGTAGTATCCCTTAATATGTGTGGTGTGGATAGTGATCTGATATTACATCTTGAGTAAAATATTTTTCTATTAAGGTGTTACTGTATAAACTTAATCTTGGTCTTTACAGGTGAATGAGATGCTGCTTGAAAAAGAAGACCAAATGACTAAGCTTGAAAACAAGTTGTGAATATTGGAAGATGATATTGCAATGACAAAGAATGAATTTGCTACTTAGGTAATATTTACATAAATATGTAATTTTACTCTAGAAAACATTAGTTAAAACATCTAGTTAAGGTAGTTCTGATTTTTTATATAGGCTTACTACACTAACAATGATTTTCTAATAGGCATAGTCTTATTGTAACTTGGACTTGACTCCATTTACTGTTTTGATTATTCAAGCATGGTTGGTTGCATTACATACTACATCACTGCTTCATTTGAAATCTATACAGCCAGTTTTCTTCATGACAAATTCAAAACTTCCCTTCTGCATTACAAACTCTGACAAAGATACCTTTGCAGTGTTGAAGTAGGTTTGTCTGTGATGAGAGGTAAAAGGTATGAGAGGCAGGTGGCAGGTAATGTCCAGTAGACTTCATCACCTGTGTCAAACAGGTAAGAGTATGCCTTAAGTCTTGGCATGCTCTTTTGGCACATGTGGGATATCATATACAGGCCTGAGACTAGTACTGTGATGCAGAATATCACAGTCCTTTGAAATGGTCCCTTCAGTCTGTTCTTCATTGCTGTTCTTCATTTTCATTGATGGATGTAGTGTCAACATCATATAGCATTTTTGCAGAAGTCTGATGTATATTGATGAGATATTAGTTCCTCTTGTGGAAATAAACGAATCGTAAGTTGAATAGAAAACAGGTACTAATAAGCATGGTTCTATGCCATTATATAGTAGAGTTTTCTTTACTGAAGCTGCTGTGAATTACCTGCTAAAAGCCTGTGTCCATGACTTCAACTTTACTCTGAGACAAGTGATGCTAGGTATTACCCATATAGTATTAGATCAGGACTTGTTTATAAATAGATGTTATCAATTTTGTAATTTATATCCCACCCTGCCAAAACAGTTGAGGGAGATTGCAGTCTGAGTTGATCAGTTTGCATCAGTGAAAACCTGGAGGTTACTATAGAGACACAAGTTCTCCTCTATCAGAAGCTTTGTAGCAGTATTTAGAGCGAAGCCAAGAGAGTACGTCCTTTTATTCCTCCACTATTTTCCTACCATGGTTATTTTTTTTCATCAATTGTAATTTGATTTTTTTTTTTTTTTTTTTTTTTTTTTATGATTATGGTTATTATTATTATTATTATTACTTCTTTTTGCCTTATTCATCTGTACCCCTTTAACTTTCCTTTGAATCCCTTTTTTTTTCCCCCATGTTTTTCTCTCTTTTTTCTTGGCCATTTTTTCTGTGTCTTTGTTTATTATTTCATCATTTTTTTTCATGCATCTCTCTCTCCCATTTCCCTCTTTCATTATCTAAACCACTAATTGCAATGTAACAGAGGCAACGTGAATGACATGAATAAATGGAAAAAAAAAAACTAAAACAAAACAGATACTCAAACATCAGAGACAATATAAAACAGATTCATCATCAACAGATAATTGCATCATTTTTTAGTAAACTTTTCATCCTGTACAGTCGTTTAAAGAATGTCAAGTCCAAGGGCAAGGAGCGCAATGTTATTTCTTGTTGTTGCAGAGTTCCTAATCCGCATTGTTGCCATCATCCTGGAGCTACCTGGAGTGCAGCAGAAGGAATCCTTAAGCTATCAAGCTCACTGTATGAAAATGTGACGAGAAAACTTATAGAATCTTCACTACTAAAACAAAGAGTTAATAGGGAGATAAAAAAAAGCTTGTCCCTTGTTTTTTTAGATTTTTTTTTTTTTTTTTTTTTTTTTTTTTTTTTTTATTTTTTTTTTTTTTTTTTTTTATATGGTAAGTTCCGTTTTTTTTTATCTTCTTTTTAATGTTTTCTATTATCTCCTAATTAAGTATTTGTATGCCTTATTGGAATTAGAACTTTGTCTTTTTATGTCTTTTGCCCGCTGATATTTTTAAATGGTTAAAGGTTTTTAAGCCAAGTATATAGTTTTTACTATTTGTCTTATTTCTTGTTCAGTATCTCATTGGTCATTACAGAATCCTTGATATGCGTTTTTTTGTGTACAGTTTATTTCTCTCATTCTTCTGTGTCATTTTATTTTTATTTTCATCTGATAATAGTGGCATTATCTGGAAATATTTAGAGTATTGTATAGAAATTTAGCATAACTATGCTATTATCTTAAAGATATGGCAAAATGCAGTCGTACTCATAGTGTCATTGTTATTTTACCAATTTTTGCTTTTTCTTTCTTTCTTTTTCTTTCTTTTTCTTCATAGCATAGCTCTAAAATGCACTATGGTTAAACAAGTATGAAGCTTCAATGTTTCAAGTTTCAAAACTGTTGCCTCAATTTAAGAACTGTGAGCGTGATTTGTATACCAATAATATATATATATATATAATATATATATGATATATATGAGATATATAATATAATTATATATAATAGAAATTATATATATATATATATATATATAATATATATATATATATATAATTATACAGTATATATATATATATATATATATAGAATATATATATATTATATATATATATTATTATATAATATATATATATATATATATATATATATATATTATATATATATACATATATATATATATATAATAACATATATATATATATATATATATATATATATATTTAAATATATATATATACATATATTATATATATATATAATATATAATATATTATATATATATATATAATATATATATATATGTTAAATATATATATATATATATATATATATTTTACTATATATATATATATATATATATATAATATATATATATATATACGGATATAGACGTCTTTAGATGTACTGAATCCATAGAAGAACATATGTCTCTACTGTCATGATAAAGAAAATATATTTGAATTGAAATACACATTTTATATTAGAACATATTCATTATCAATCTCCCATAAACCCAGCAAGTTTCTGCACTTGGCTTTTCACTACGGCCCCCCCCCCGTCGACGCAACGACGCGCCCCCCATTCTTATCCCATCTAAGGCGTGAGAAGCCGTCCTGAAAGGATGAAAAAGGCTGGCTGTGTCAGTCTAAGATGGAAACAAACCTTGGAGCCACATGACAGGACATCCCATGGTCAACACTTCCCTAGGCCCTTACTCTTACGACCCCCTAGGGCTTACCATTTCTTTCCTGATTTATTCGAGGCTCACCTATGGGCCAGTAATGAAGATCTTACCCTACCAGGGGCATTAAGGCTTGCCCATCTTGGCTAGCGCCGCTATCTAAAATCTTATTGTGTGTATGGGCATTTCTGACCCTTGCCCCTTGTCGCTTGACCACTGATAACTAGTGCCTCCCCTCCTGGATGCTCTACTGACCAACTCAACCCATTTCCAAAACTCCCCCACCCAGGTTATACTCAACTCCAGAACCACTCCCTTCCTTCTCCCAACTCCTCCTCTTCCGTCTTTCCCCCAATCCCTGCCCGTGGTTGTTGTGGTTGCGGGGCTCTAGGACATGAAGAACTGAGACCATTACAGGCATCTCCCCCTGCCCTAGGCGCCTCACCCTCGATCCTCAAAACCTAATTTGCCACGTGTCCTTTTCCTTTCCAGCTTTTTGTTCGTTCGCCACTCTTCTTTTCTCCTTTGTTTTCTACTATCTACTTCCTAAGGTGTACGAGAGCCCGTGCGACCGAGGATGACTAAAGGTCTGAATCCAGTTCCAGATGCCAGTCCAACTGAATGCCTGCGGTGAACTTGGTCACCGTGAACTTGCCGACTAATCTAGCCCTTACCGTTCAGTAGCGAAAGACGGTAGCAGCCGTTTAAGCCTTTTTACTCGGTTCCCCATGACCAGTAATGAAAATGTCTAATTACCTTTAGTTAGAGACAATCAGAGGCTAGCCCCTTTAATTCAAATAGCCCCAACCAGGCTCTCCTTTATAGACCACGGCTCAAATGGAACACATGGAAAAACCACTATCTACCCCCACTCCTCAATTGCCTACTAGTGTATTACCATCCAAGGCAGAGAATCCCCAATCTTTCACGAAGACATTCCTACCCACCAACTCCTCAATTCATCAACCTCTACCCGGCAACCTTTCATCAAGCAACCAATCCTCCCTTACCTCACTACCTTGCAACCTTATTCTCCATCATCCTAATACCCTCTCCACATGTCCCCGACATTCAACACCACCCAACCCCTACAGACGCATACAATTTATTTGTCTCTCCTCTCTCTCTTCTCTATCTCACTCTACTCTTACTCTCCTCTTTCGTGTCTCTCTCGTCTATCTATCTTAATCTCTCTAAATGTCTCTCTTCTGTCTGTTTGTCCAGCCAGCAAGGATGCTCCTTTCCGATTCTGCCTCTCTTGCTCTCTCTCTCTCTCTCTCTCTCTTTCTCTCTCTCTTCTCTCTTCCTTTTCTATAGTGCTCGTTCTCCTCTCCTTCTCTCTCCTCCGTCTCTATGTACTTTCTCCCCTTCCTTCTCTTCATCCTACGCCTCCCTTTACCCTACTCTCTGCACATCTCACTCTCCCTCTCTCTCTTTCAATCACATGCTCTCTCTCTTCTTCTCTTCTCTCTCCTCTCCAATCATCTCTACACTCTAACTCTTTTACTGCTCGTCACGTGATAATCTCCTCCCTATTACTTTTTCCAGTCATCTTCGCCTCTCTCTCTCTCGTCCATCTCTCTCTCTCCTGCTTCCCACTCATCTTCTTCTCTCGTCCTTAATCTCAGTTCAGGTCTCTCTCTTCTCCTCATTTCAGCGTCATCATACTGCTACTATCCTCTTCTCTCTCTCTCTTTCAATCTCAGGCCATCTATCTTCCTCCATCGACTATTTTGTACTTGTACTTTCTTTTCTCTTTGACTCTCTCTTCCTCATCTCTCTCTCTCTTCCTCTCTCTGCTGCTCCTCATTTATATTTTTTCTCCCCCTTCCTGCTATCTTTCCTCTTCTTGGCTCTCTCTCTCTCATGCCTCCAATCCCTCATATCTCTCTTCTTTCGTCACTTAACTCTTCCTCTTCCTCTTCCTTTCCTACTACTTTTCACCTCTCTTGTATCCTCTCCCGTATTGTTCTCTCTCTGATCTGTCTCGTCTGTCTCTCTCTCTTCTGTTTCCTCTCTCTTCTTTCCTCCTCTCCTCCTCATCCATACTCACTCGGCCTCTCTACTCTTTCTCGGTCTCTCTCTCTCTTTCTCCTCTTCTCGGTATTTCTACTCTCTCCTCTCTATATCTCTCTCATCGTCTACTCTTTCTTTTCTCTCTCTCTTCCTCCTCTCCATTCTCCTCCTTTCTTCTCCTGCTTACATCGGCTCTTCCTCTTCCCAATATCTCCTATTGCTTCTCCTCATCTCCATCCTTATCCTCCTCCACCTGTCCAGTTTTCATATTTTTTTAAAACTTTATTTTTCGTTATAGTGTGCGCCGGAGGGAGAGAAAGATGTATTGAGAAGAAAGCTATATTCTTGAGGAAAGAAAGAAAAGAAAAATGTAAAGAAAAAAAATGTCTCTCGTACTGGCTTCTTTCTTCTCTTCCCTTTCTACATACTCTCTCGTCTCTCTCTCTCTTCTCTCTATACTTTCCTCTTCCATTATCTCTACTTTTGTTGCTACATACTCTTTCATCCTCTGCTAGGCTCTCTCTATCTCTCTCTCTTCTCCGTCTCTCTCTCTCATCTCTCTCTCTCTCTCTCTCTCTCTTCCCGTTCCTCTTTATTCTCGTTGTTTTCCTTAAATCAGATATTATATATTTTCACTAAACCATCGTCAACTCATTTTATCCTTTTCCTACTTTTCTTAACTTTTTCCTTCATTCCTTAGATATTTTCATCTCTTCCTTCGTCTTTTCAATCTTCCTTCTTTCCTTTACATCTCCTTCCTCTCCTTCTTTCTCCAGGTTGGTGGTGGAGGTTAGAAGGGAGGAGGAAAGGAGGAGGAGGAAGGTGGGGAGTGGAGAAATAGAAGAGGAGGGTCAAACGTAATGAAGGACAAAGAGAAGGAGAGGAAGAGGAGAGGAGGAGAAGAGCGGAGGGGGAGGAGAGGTAGGATCAGGCAAGAACAAGCAGGAGGGAGAGCCAAGCAGAAGGAGGAGGAAGAAGGAGTGATTGGTGCGGAGCCGGATAGATGAGGGAAAGGAGATAAGACCAAGGTAATTAGCGAGAAGGACAGAAGCGATGTAACGAAGTGTGACGAACAAGGATTAGAAGCGAAAACAGAGAAAGAGAAAGAGGGAAGAGAGTGGCATGAAAGAACGAAATAATGAGAAAGAGGTGAGGAAGTGAGGCTGATAGAAGAAAGGAATGGCAGAGGTATAGCGATACGGTGGAGGAAAGGAGGAGATAATCGAGCAGGGGGAAGGAGGATGGAGAAGAAGAGCAGGGAAGGGTGAAAGCGAGGAGAGATTCGGCCCTATGCACGAGAGGAGGAAAAGGAGGAGCTACGGGTGGGAGGTAAGAGCTTCGATGATGGAGAAAGAGAAAGAAAGAAAGAGGAGGAGGCGAGAAGCGGAGATTGACCAAGGAAAGAGGAGACCGGAGCGAGGATGGAGGAGAAAGAGATAGAAGAAAGAGCAAGGAGGGAGGAAGAGCGATATTTACATTTTTCCCTCGGTATTATCCCTAATAATATATTATGTTCATAAATATAACTTTAGTTATAGTTGTATACCTAGGCTTTATAGTTATAGATAATCAATACTTGTTATTATTCGTCGGACCAACAACCAACACCCCTTTATCAACAACCCCCTCATGGAAGGATTGCCAGAAAAACGCCCCACCCGCCTATAACCGGCCTATTATAATTGATCCTCAAATGTCAATACAGATTGGGAACATTTTCTCCACGCTTCCAGCGAAGGAACAGCTGCTTTCCGGAGAGGGGTCGTTCGGGGCATTCGTTACGGGACTGCGCTCGCTATCGATCGCGATACCGTAAATGATAAGGAAGGGGGTCTTTCCCTTGCTGCTGGAAGGGACCAAGGGGTTGGATCTTTGTGTGTTTCTACGTTGTTTCTTTTGTGTCTACTCTGTCTCTGTGTTCTGTGTCTGTGTGTGTTCTGTGTCTGTGTCTGTGTCTGTTCTCTGTCTCTGTCTTCTGTCTCGTCTTCTGTCTCTGTTCTCTGTCTCTGTCTGTTCTCTGCCTCCTGTCTCTGTTAGTCTTGTTACTCTGTTCTCGTATCTATGCTCTCTCCTCTCCTGCTCTCATTACCTTCTCACCTCTTCTCTCTCTCTCTTCTCTCTCCTTTCATCTCTCTCTCTTCACTCTCTCTCTCTCTCTTCCTCTGTCTCTCTCTCTCTCTCTCTCTCTCTCTCTGTTTCATGTCTTTCTTCTCTGAAATCCTTTGTTAGTAAATTTCCTCTCTCTCTCTCTCTCTCTCTCTTGTTGTGTGTGTGCCTGTGTGTTCTCAGCACCAAACTGTGACGACATTCTGTGTGTGTGTGTGTGATGTGTGTGTGTTCTGTCCTGTTGATGTGTAGTGCCGCAGCTCTTGCTTGTGCCGTGCCCACATAAGTCTGTGTAT
Organism: Penaeus vannamei; assembly: GCF_003789085.1. Classification (NCBI taxonomy): domain Eukaryota; kingdom Metazoa; phylum Arthropoda; class Malacostraca; order Decapoda; family Penaeidae; genus Penaeus; species Penaeus vannamei. The sequence continues at coordinate 213,560 of NW_020870755.1, read as the reverse complement.
GTGTGTGTGTGCGCGTGCTGCGTGCGTGGTTTACTATTATAATCGAATGTAAATAATAAATCTTTCATTTCACTCTTCAACTTTCAGATTCCTGAGAGCATGAGAAGTAAGTATTTTAAGACGAAAGGAAATTCTGATTAAATGATACTGGAAGAGGTAAAGGGGACAGTGGAAAGTTCCACAGAAGGCCACCGTGTAGGTCGAGGTCAAGTTCCTTTAACTCGTTAGGTCAGAGAGATAAGGAATTTAGAAATAGTGTAGAAAGGAAAGAATCACACAACAGAACAAACTAAAATGCTTAAATAGAGTTGTGAAGTGTATAAAGAAGAACAATTTAAATTGAAATGGGCTTAGGAACCCGGAAGCGTGAAGTGTGTTAAATGTATTTGTGTGTGTGTGTGTGTGTGTGTTTGTGTGTGTGTGTGTGTGTGTGTGTGTGTGTGTGTGTGTTGTGTGTGTGTATAGGTTTTTTCTGTGAGTGCGTCGTGGTATTATGTGAAAGTCTGTATGTATTGAGTTTTGCTTTTTTTTTGTGATGTGGTTCGTAAATTGTGGCCGTGTAGAATTTTTGTATGTCCGTATGTGTATTGGTTGTGTACATTATAGGATATAAGCTTCATAGTTCATAGTACAAAGCAATGAAGTGATATTCTCTTTAATGTCATATAACACTAAATTTAGATTGTTCATATATCACACTGTTCTCACCTCTCTGTTCTGTTATACACGTATATACATTAAGATCCTGTTAAAAAAATAAGGCATTATAATCCTCTAATCCTTGTAAATCGTCCATCCGCGGATTACCCAAGAACAAACAGCAAGTCCAATAGCAATCTATTTTTTGCTGACGAGGAAAATATTGGCTTGTAAACCTTTTTTTTTGATTGAGTGTGTGGTTCGAATAAGCTTCTTCCCGTTTTCACTTAATCCGTTTTCTATGCGGAGGTAGTAAATTAATCTCTTTAGTCTTTATTTATCTCTTTTTTAGTTACTAGACGTCTGTGTTGTGTGCTCTCTCTCTCCTCTCTCTTCTCTCTCTC
>NW_020870755.1:185439-190439 GCF_003789085.1 Penaeus vannamei | reverse complement strand
GAGAGAGAGCGAGAGAGAGAGAGAGAGAGAGAGAGAGAGAGAGAGAGAGAGAGAGAGAGAGAGAGAGAGAGAGAGAGAGAGAGAGAGAGAGAGAGAGAGAGAATACGACAGAGAGAAAGAAAGACATAGAAATAGAAATGATGAAGACAGATCTTCACAGAGAAATATGCAAACTAAATCTGAAGAAAATGGACAAAATAAACAAAAATAAAAGCACACAATTACACTATATACACAGAAAAAGGACTCACAACCTCAAATATGAAACACTGTCAGTAGACTGTATCAACAGCATCACATAAAATCAATTGTTCCCAATAATTAACAGGGATCGAAAACGAGTGATTGAACCTTTATAGATTAATTGTTTCTTTAACAAATTCATCGCCTCACGTGATTAGATTATGCTTTTCTTCTATTGTTGAAGTGATAGAAAAATGTGATTGGATATCGGCGTTTTTTTACACTTTAAAAGAATTTCGATTATGTAGATTTTACTGTGTTTGTTGTTGTTGTTGTTGTGGTTGTTGTTTTTGTTGCTGTGGCTGTGTTTGTGGTTGTTGTTGATGTGGTGGTTGTTGTTTTTGTTGTTGTTGCTGCTTCTGTTGTTGTTCTCTCTAACTGATTTTTTTTTTTTTGTTTTTACCGCTGTGTTTATTTCGTTCTTTGGTGATTTTGTTGTTGTTAATAACGTGTTTTTGTTGTTGTTGCTCTTGTTGCTGTTGTTATTATTCCGGGGGATGGGGGTCGTCTTTCGCTGTTCTCTCCTTCCTTCTTCCTTCCGGCGTGGTTGTTTTCGCGTTTCATTTGGATTTGTGTCTTCCACGTTGAAGAAATATGAAGGAACTGATTGCCGGAGTGATAAAGATTGATAGATAGAGAGATAGCGACATATAAATCGATAGATAGATGGGTATACAGGGGAGAAGGGGGGGAAATGGAGAGAGCGGTAGTACACACACATACGAACAATCACAGACACACATTCACACACACACACATGCACGCACGTACACACACACACACAAACATACACACACACATATATATTTATATATACATATATATATATATATATATATATATATATATATATATATATATATATATATATATATATATATATATATATATATATATATATATATATATATATATATATATATATATATATGTGTGTGTGTGTGTGTGTGTGTGTGTGTGTGTGTGTGTGTTGTGTGTGGTGTGTGTGTGTGTGTGTGTGTGTGTGTGTGTTGTGTGTGTGTGTGTGTGTCTGTATGTACGTAATATTGCCCTACCGAACATTCCATACCGAAATCCCCCCCCTCATGCCCCTCTCCCCTCTCACCCCCCCCCCCCCCCCGCCCCCCTCCCCCACCCCGCTCCCCCTTCCCCAGCCCGCCCCCCCTTCCCCAGCCCGTGTCCCATTCCCCGAGCTATCTATCTTTGTGTTCTTTCGCCTCTTTCATCGGCGTTGTTTTACGGCGTTCGTGAGTGTCTGGTGACGAAAGTTGGGCTGTAAAAGGCTGTAACGTTAACAAAGTTTTAAGTGACACAAGAAAAAAGGCGATTGGGACAGATAATCCACACAAGAAAAAAAAAAAAAAAAAAAAGGAATGAAAAAATCTTGCCTCTATCTTCTCCGTTTTCAAGATTATCTTCCTCGGGTCGCATCGTCTTGTCCTTATGGCGTTCTTTTCCTGGGGTTTTCATTTCTCTTCCTTCTCTCTATATTCCTTTTTACTTGCGTGTGTGTCTCTTATTCCTTTTTCTATACATCACCGATTTCCACGAAACGAGCATTTGCCGGGAGTTTGTTGTTGCTCCAGTATAATATTATATATATATATATATATATATATATATATATATATATATATATATATATATATATATATATATATATATATATATATATATATATATATATATATATATATATATATATTTATATATGTATTTTTTTTCTTCTTCTTCTTTTCTTTTCTTCTTTTTCTTCTTTTTTTTTTTCTTTTTTCCTTTCTTCCTTTTTTTTTTTTTTTCCTTTTTTCCTTTTTTCTTTCTTTCTTTTTTTTACTTTTTTCCTCAGTCTCTCTCGCTCGCTCTCTCTTTCTTCTTCTCTTTCACGTTCTTCTCTTATATTACACTTTTTTAGTCTTTTTCTTTTTCGATTCACGTTCTTCCCGTTTTTTCCTGTTTTGTAGTTAGTCCTTCTATTCTTCCTATTTTTCTTCGTTTTTCATTCCTTTAGTCATTTCATTTACACATTGGCCTTTGCTGGATTTTTTCTCTCTATCTTCTCTACTCTTTCTCCTCTTTTTCCCTTTTCCTCCTATTCTAACCCTTCTTATTCTTTTTCCTAGTTATTATAAACATCATTATCCATCTTTTTCTTTTTCTACTTTTTCTTCTCCCTCTCCTTCTTTTTATCATTGTTAATATTATTGTCATTATGACTGTTATTATTATTATTGTTATCGTTATTATTATTATTGCTGTTATCATTCTTATTGTTATTATTATTATCATTATTATCATCATCATCATCATCATCGTCATTATAATCATCATCACCATCCTCATCATCATCATCATCACCATTATTATTCTCCCTTCTTAGTCTTCTCTTCTCTTCCTCATATCCCCTCCTCATCCTCCTCTTCCTCCTCCTCCTCACCCTCCTCTTTCCTCCTCCTCCTATTTTTCCTTCTTCATCTCCTCGTCCTCCTCATCCTCTACAACCCTTCCTTTTTATCATTTCTATGAATTAAGAAAAACCCTGAATGTTTAAGTCCCTCTTCATTTTTTTCTCTTTTCTGTCTCACAATATCACTCATTTCTTCTCTTCTTGCTTGAGGGTGAAGGAGAGGGAGAGAGAAATGGAGGCGGAGTGCGGGTACGAAGAGAGAGACAGAGGAGGGAAGGATGCAGAAAGAGGATGAGAGGAAGAAAGGAGGGAGGGAGGGAAGGAGAGAGAGAGAAAGGGAAAGAGGAGGGAGGAGGGAGGAGGGAGGAGAGAGAGAGAGAGAGGAGAGAGAGAGAGAGAGAGAGAGAGAGAGAGAGAGAGAGAGAGAGAGAGAGAGAGAGAGAGAGAGAGAGAGAGAGAGAGAGAGAGGAGAGAGAGAGAGGAGAGAGAGAGAGAGAGAGAGAGAGAGAGAGACAGAGAGAGAGAGAGAGTGAGTTGAGAGAGAGAGAGAAGAGAGAGAGAGAGAGAGAGAGAGAGAGAGAGAGAGAGAGAGAGAGAGAGAGAGAGAGAGAGAGAGAGAGAGAGAGAGAGAGAGAGAGAGAGAGAGAAGAGAGAGAGAGAGAGAGAGAGAGAGAGAGAGAGAGAGAGAGAGAGAGAGAGAGAGAGAGAGAGAGAGAGAGAGAGAGAGAGAGAGAGCGAAGAGAGAGAGAGCGAACGAGAGAGAGAGCGAAAGAGAGAGAGAGAGAGAGCGAAAGAGAGAGTGAGTTAGAGGAAGAGAGAGGAGACGACGGAGAGAGAGAGGAGAGAGAGAGAGAGAGAGAGAGAGAGAGAGAGAGAGAGAGAGAGAGAGAGAGAGAGAGAGAGAGAGAGAGAGAGAGAGAGAGAGAGAGCGAGACAGCGACGAGCGAAAGAGAGAGTGAGTTAGAAAGCGAACGAGCGAGCGAGAGAGAGAGAAAGAGACGACGACGACGCTGAAACACATGTATACAAAACCCAAGAAATTATATCGGCGTGTCGGCAAGGCCCTTCCATCTCCCAGTGGGCAGGACGCTATTCATTCCCTTTATAGCCTTGGATACGATACATGTAAATCCCTTGGTATAAAAATGGGCCTCATTAGATGTTGAGGGAACCCATTCTCCTCCCACCCCATTTTGGCTCTTTCCCTCTTTTTATATCCCTATCTTTATTCCATTTCTTTTTTCTCCTTCTTTTTTTCCCTTTTCTTTTGCTATCCCCCTTTTTCCTCCTTTTCTCCTTCTCTTTTGTTATCCCCCTTTTTTCTTTCTGTTTTTATTTTTAACTCCTTATCCTATTTGATCTTCAATTTTTTTTTCGCTTTCTGTATATTTCTTTCCATTCTTCATAGTTTCTCATTTTTTACTCCATCCTCTTTTTCCGTTTTTTTCTCATTTTCTTTCTCTTTCATATCTCTCTCTCTCTCTTTTATTACTCTCATCTCACTTCGTCTCCTGTATTATCCATTTATCCCTTTTGTTCCCCTCCTCATTTCTTGCCCTTTCTATCTTATATCCCCCTCTTTTTTATCCCTATTCCTCTTCCTCTGCTCCTCTTTCCTCTTCTCTCCTTTTTCATTATTATTCTCCTCCCTCGTATTTTGACAATTTTTGTCTTCACTTCTTCCCTTTTCGCTGTATTTTACCTCTCCTTTTTCCCTTTCCTCTTCCATTTTTACGTTCCAAGTTTTAGATCTCTTTATGTCTTATTTCTCCTTTTATTCTTTTCTGTATTAATCTTCATATTTTTGCGCCCCCTTCCCTCCACAGTACATTGCTGATATTATTGAAATCTATGGTATGTTTAAGTTTATTATCCTCTCTCTCTCTCTCTCTCTCTCTCTCTCTCTCTCTCTCTCTCTCTCTTCTCTCTCTCTCTCTCTCTCTCTCTCTCTCTCTCTCTCTCTCTCTCCTCTCTCTCTCCTCTCTTCTTCGCTCTCTCTCTCTCTCTCTCTCTCTCTTCTCTCTCTCTCTCTCTCTCTCTCTCTCTCTCTTCTCTCTTCCTCTCTCTCTTCTCTCTCTCTCTCTCTCTCTCTCTCTCTCTCTCTCTCTCCTCTCTCTCTCTCTCTCTCTCTCTCTCTCTCTCTCTCTCTTCTCTCTCTCTCTCTCTCTCTCTCTCTCTCTCTCTCTCTCTCTCTCTCTCTCTCTCTCTCTTCTCTCTCTCTCTCTCTCTCTCTCTCTCTCTCTCTCTTCTCTCTCTCCTCTCCTCTCCTTCTCCTTATCTATCTCAAGATTTAACTCCCTCTCTTCCTTTCACCCCACATACACCCGCATTTTCTTATTTTTCATTTTTCTCT
>NW_020870755.1:170439-180439 GCF_003789085.1 Penaeus vannamei | reverse complement strand
TTATCATCAGAATCAACATTATCATGAATATCATCATTATTATTTCATTATTATCATTATCATTAATATCACCATTATCATCATCATTAGCATTATCAACTTATTATTACCAAAATTATCATCATTATTATCATTATCATTATATTCTTTATTATCATTACTATCATTGTTGTTAATATTGCCATTATCATTGTCATTATTATCATTTATAATATCATCTTTACCATTATCATCGATCTTATTATTATCATTGTTATCATGACTACTTATGCTATCCTTCCGTTTTTCTTCTGTTTCGTATCTTATTTTTTCTCCTCCACCTTCTTTTTTTTTCTTTTTTTTCATCTTCGTTTCATTCCTTTATCTGTTTGTTATATGTTCGTAGCTTTCTTTCTTTTTTCATTTCTTTTCTTTTTATTTCTCTCTCCTCTGCACACCCCTTTCGTCCGATACGAATAAAACTTTTCCTATACCTGTTTTTGTCTCTAGAAAAAGTGTTTTTTTTTCCAGCATACTCTTCCAACCCAAGGAAAATATAGCTTCTCTTACATTTTCCTTTTCTCTTCTATTTAATGGTTAATTCCTTGTTTACAGTATTTCGTCCTCCAAACGCACCTTTTTTTTTACATGAAAATTATATTTTTAAGTATATTTTCCTCATCTATCACGCATGCGTTTTTTCCCCTGTACATTTTTCTTCCCCTACACACCTCTCCCGCCACAAATACTTTTCCTTCCCTAAAGCACTTCTTATCTACATTTCTTTTCCCCTAGACAACTTTCTTTCCTTAAATAATCTGCCCTACATATTACCTTTTTTGCCCTACATATCTCTCCAGCCAGAAATACCTTTCCCCTATACATTTTTTCTTCCCCCAGAATACATCTCGTCTATATTTCCTTTCCCCTAGACACTTTTCTTTCCCTAGATAATCTATCCAAAGCATATTTTCCCCCTACACACCTTTCCTTTCCTGTACACCTTTCCTTCCCTGTGCATTTACTCCCCTAGATTAACCTATTTAACCCTACACACTCTTTCCTCAACTACACATTCTTGTCACATTTTCCCCCAGATACTCTCTCTCATCCACATTCCCCTCTTTATCTTTCACACACACCTTTCTCCCCCACGCGTATTTTTCCCCCACTAACCTTCCATTTTTACCACGCATTTACCTTCCTTTTTTTTATCCGCATAATATTTTTTCTCTCTCTGACGTGAAAGAGAATGATTATTTTTTATAACTATTTATACTCTTTTTAATAAACTTTTTTTTTTTTTTTTTTTTTTTTTTTACCCAGTGCCATGGGATAGCGTCCGAACCGTAATTATCGGCAATACCTTAATTATGTGGTGGCAAGGTTATTACTGCGTGTATGAATATTCAAAACATTTTTTTTTCTTTCTCTCTCAGTTTCAAAATTATGTTATTTATCTAGTCAATTTCGTAAGTGATGTTTAGTGGGAGAAAAAAAAATACGCATTCATTGAAACATTTTTGTACATGGCTTTGATGTCATTGTTTCTGCGTGTACCAATTTTATATTCATTTATTCATTAATTCATTTACTGAGTGATTCATGCGTTCCGCGATCCAGAAATCCATCCAACTGTTCATACATTCACTCACTCATTCATCTATTCACTCACTTACTCATTTATTCACTCATTCACTCACTTACTCATTTATTCACTCATTCACTCACTTATTCATTATTCACTCATTTACTCCTTACTCATTCATTCACTCATTCGTTCACTTATTCATTCACTCCTTCACTCACTTACTCTCACTCATTTACTCACTTATTAATTTATTCACTCATTCACTCACTTATTCATTTATTCACTCATTTACTCCCTTACTCATTCATTCACTCCCTTACTCATTCATTTACTCACTTACTCATTCATTCACTCATTTCTTCATTCATTCACTCACTCATTCATTCACTCATTCGTTCACTTACTCATTCATTCACACATTCACTCCCTTACTCATTTATTCACTCATTCACTCACTCACTCACTTATTCACTCATTCACTCTCTTACTCATTTATTTACTCATTTTGTGGAATTCCTCCTTCATGCATACGTTTACCTAGCTACTTATTCACGCATTTTTTCCTTTATTTACCCAATGGTCCATTCATCCATTTATTCATCCAACCACAAGCTCATTCATCCAAACGTTCATCTATCTAACTCATCCATGCGCTCATTCATTCACCCAAGCATCCATTCATCCATTTATCAACTCGTCTAATAATCAATTCATGTGCCTATTAATTTATCCAGTCATCCTTCCATCCATTCATTCATCCGTTTATCCATTCATCATTCATCCATTCATTCATTTTTTATTCATTCATCCAGTCTGCCATTAATACATATTCATCCATCTATTCACCCATCTATCCACTCATTTCTTCATTCATTCATCCATCCATCTATTCATCAATTCATTCATTCATCCATCATCAATTCATTCATTCATTCATATGGTTTCCTTGTTATTGTCTCTGCTATTATTTCACCAAAGTCATCCATCCATTAATTCAGATTCATCCATCCATTCGCTCATCTATCCACCCATTCATCCATCGATCCATCCATCCATCCACCCATCCATCCATCTGTTCTTCCATCCATTAATTCAGATTCATCCATCAATTTATTTATTCATTTATTCATCCGTCCATCAATAAATTTATTCATGTTCATCAATCCATCTATCGACTCATCCACCCAACCGTCCATCCATCCATCTACTCATCCATCCAATATTTCATCCCTTTCCTTAATTCCTTCATCCATTCATCCAGTCGACATTTATATAATTGCTTAGTTAGAAAATAATCTTTATAATAGCCTTCCATTGCAATATCATTTAATTATTACTTTTTCGCTCTCCTTCATTTGTATCTTTCTTCTTCTTCTTCTTTTTTCTTTTTTTCTCTTCTCTCTGTATCACTGTCTCTCTTTTCAGCTATTTTGAATATGTTTGTCTACTCATTTATAGATGTCTTTATCGTGATATCATCAACGGTTCCTATTTGTTCAAATATTTAATTATTTGTATCAATTTCCTTAATTATGTATTGTATGAAGGGCGAGCGAGAGAGGGAGGGAGGACAGAAGGAGAGAGAGGGGGGTGGGTGGGAGGGAGGGAGGGTGAAGAAAAGAGAAGAGAAGGTACAGACAGATATGTAGAGATGTGTGCGTGTGTGTGTATGTATGTGAATGTACATATGTATATATATATATATATATATATATATATATATATATATATATATATATATATATATATATATATATATATATATATATATTATATATTGTAATACTATATATATATATATATATATATATATATATATATATATATATATATATATATATATATATATATATATATATATATATATATATATATATATATATATATATATATATATATATATATGAGGAAGAGCGTAGTCGTTATATCCGATTCAGAGTTTGGTGTAATAACAGCAGTCGCAATAACACGGAGAAAAATAGTATAAAGAAAATAGTCGTTATAACAGCGACTCGCAAGCCGGTTAAGCGAATTGGCAATATAGCTGTTGCTATTCGTGGCAATATATTTTTCTCGAGTCAGAGGGGGAGAAAAACAGAAAGAAGGAGAAAGATGGGGAGGGAGGGAAGGGGGGAAGGAGGGAAGGAGAAGGAGAGGAAACTAATCTACACATTTTCCCTCTCCTTCCCCCCCCCCCCTCTTGGCTACAAAGAAAATGCAATATTCAACCTTATCTCACCCTCTTCCTCCTCCCTTATCTTCTCCCTCCTCTTCTCCCGCATTTCTTCCTCCCAATATCCTCCCTTCCCTTTACTCAATCCCCTCCCTCCCCTTCCTCTTCCCTCCTCCTCCTCTCTCTGCCCATTCTCTACTTTTCCTTCTCCCTCCCTTTATCCCTTCGCTTCCAATACCTACCAATACCCTCCCTTTACTCTCTCCCCTCCTATTCCCTTTTTTCCTTCCCCTTCTCTATCCATTCTCTAGTTTTTCCTCGCCTTCCCTTTGTCCCACGATTTCTCTCCCCTTCTCCCATTCCCTTCTCGCCTCCCTCTACCTTCTTTTCCTTCCCCCTCTCTCTGTCATTTACTCTACTTTTCCCTCGCCTTCCTTTTACCCCACCTCTCCTCTCCCCTTCCCCCTCCCTCTTTCCCTCCTCGACGTAATCCAGTAACAACTTGTAGGAGAAGCAGCGAGTGTCCCACAAGAGGATATAGCCCCCCCCCCTCTTCCACATCCCCCCTTCCCCTCCCCCGCTCACTAGCAGAAGTAGCGATTCTCCCACAAGAGGCCAAACTAGCCTACCCGCCTCCCCTATTCCCCCCACCCCTTCCCTACCCAGCCTATCTAGATCTCCCCCCACCCCCTACAGCTGTTCCCTACACCCCACCCCTGAAGCACACACCCTGTTGGAGAGGCAACGAACCGACTCGGCCCCTGGGACTAACACCACGATGACGCGGAGCCTTATCTGCGGCTGGGGGAGCGAGGGAATGCGGGGACGGGTAGGGGAGGGGGAAGGGTGGGGGGGGAGGCTGGTGTGGTGGAAGGGGAGAGGCGGAGGGAGGAAGGAGAGGGAGGAGGGAGAGGTGGGAGAGGCGGGAAAGGGAGGAGGCAGGAAAGGGTGGAGGCAGGAGGGAGAGGCGGGGAAGGAGAGGAGTAAAAGTCAGGGAGCAAGAGGGAAGGGGAAGAGACGAGGCGTAAAAGTCGAGAGGAAATGGGATGAGAGGTGTAAAAGTGAGGGAATAGGGGTAGAGGGAGAGGAAAGAAGTGAAAATAAGGAAACAAGGAAGCAGTGAAAGGGAAGAAGGCAGTATGGAGTGTTAGGGGTAAAAGGGAGAGGGAAAAAGAGACCACAGGCAAAGATTAGAGAGGGAGGGAGGACGGGAGAGAAAAACAGAGAGAGAGAGAAACAGAAACTGACAGACAGACAGACAGGACAGGATACAGACAGACAGGACAGAGATAGAAAGACAAACATAAACAGAGACAGGACAAGACAGACAGATAGGAAAAAAAACAGGAAGGTAGGTACACAGACAGACAGACACATAGAGGCAGAAAAACAACCAGGCAGATAGACACAGAGAAAAAAAAAAAAAAAAAAAAAAACGAAGATGAAATAAATATACCAAAAAGAAAAAATCACTTCACCCACGCATGAAACCTACACCCGACCGTACAGGAAACCCTTAAAAAAAAAAAAAAAAAAAAAAAAAAAAAAAAAAAAAAAAGAGCTGCAAGACCGAAAGAGCGACTGAAAGCACGTGCTTTGATGAGGGAAATGGCATCAGCATCCCAAGAGGCGGAAGAGGGACACGCGAGAGGATGGAGGAGCATCCACTACCAAGGGATAGGATTCCCCCAAGAGCAGGGTCTCGGATAGGGGATCAGGTCATCATTACGTAATCCTGGCGGTGCTGATGGTGTGTGGTTGGGCTGGTTGAGATGACGTAAGGCTGAGGGTTGAGTTCCTGTTGTGTTGTTATTATCATGATTAATGTCGTTGTTGTTGTTATTGTTGTTATCATTATTGCCATTATCATTAGTAGCAGTAGTAGTGTTTTTGTTGTTATTGTTGCTAGTATTATCATTATTATTATTATTATCATATTGTTGTTGTTTGATTTTTATTACTATTATTATCTGATTATCATTATTATATCGTTAAATTATTATTGTCATCATTCTTGTTATCATTATCATTATTAATGTATATATATTATCATTATTATTACCATTACTATTGTATTCATATTATCATCATTATATTATCATTGTTATATTATTGTTATCATTTATCATTATTAATGTCATTATTGCATTATTACTGTTTAATATTATTACTGTTATATCATTGCATCATTATTTCTATGTTATGCTAATATTATCCTTTTGTTAGTGTTATTATGATTATCATTATTATGTTATTGTTATTATTGTTATGTTATGTTATTTAGCTATATTATATATATAATATATATATATATATATATATATATATATATACATATATATATATATACTATATATAATATATATATATATATATATATATATATATATAATATATATATTATATATATATAGTATAATATATATATATATATATATATATTATATATATATATATATATATATATATTATGAGATAGAAAGCAATAACACTGGAAAGTTAAGTGAAAGAGTTCAAGTTGAATCGAAATAAGAAACAATAATAGTAATGAGGAAATCTACAAAAAGTCATACTTCACAAAGCAATACACGCATTCAAAGGCAAATTAATGAACGAATGTATAAGTATTTAATTTTAGTTGAAACAGTAAATATCAGTGAACTCAATAGAACTGAGAATAAATATACGAGAAAGCATTTAGAAGGCGTAAACCACTGCTAATGGCCAGGAATCCCTTTTTTGCACATATACTGTATGTATACATGTATATATAGATAATATATAACACCAATATATCCATCCATGCATATATATATATATATATATATATATATATATATATATATATATATATATAATATATTATATATATATAATATATATATATATATATATATATAATATATATACATATATATATATATATATATATATATATATATATATATATATATATATATATATATATATATATATATATATATATATATATATATATATATATATATATATATATATATATATATATATATATATATATATATATATATATATATATTAGACTATATATATATAAGTAATATATAATATAGATATATAATAATAGATATATTATATATACAGTATAAATATATATATATATATATATAATATATAGATACACACACACACACACACACACACACACACACACACACACACAACACACACACACACACACACACACACACACACACATATATATATATATATATATATATATATATATATATATATATATATATATGTATATATATTATATGTGTGTATGTATGTAATAAATCAAAGAGAAAAAATACATGTGTAAAGATTCAAAGAAATTGCGAAAGGAGAAGTGAAAGAGAATGAGAACGAAAGAGGCAAAACAAGACAAGAAAATAGAAACAAAGAGAAAGGAAGAAAGCAATAAAGAGAGAAAGCGAGAGGGATGTTCGAGAACGAGCGAGCGAGCGATGTCCGGTACAACAACAACGACTACGGGAAACGACGCACAAATTTCGCTCGTCGTGCCAGGCGTACGATGATTCGCAGGCAATAATAAAACATAACAAGGAACGTGAGCGGCGCCATTGCTCTCGCTCGCCTTGCCTTTCCTATAAAGTTTTACAATATTGCTTCTAAAAAGAGCCTGCGAAACACTTCCGGGAGATTTCATAGCGACGAAAAAGAGCTGGAAAGGTTGGGTTTTGCATTATTTTTGCCTAGACCTGTTGGGAGGGAGGGGGAGAGGGGGAGGAGGGAGGGAGGAGGGAGGAAGGGGAGGGAGGGGGAGAGAGGGAGAGGAGGAGGGGAGGCAGGAGGGAGGGTGGGAAGGAGGGAAGGAGGAGTTGAGGAGTGATTGGAGGAATACGGAAGAAATATGAGAAGGAAGGGAGACGGAATTTTCTTTCTCTCTTTCTCTCTTTCATTCACACACACACCCACGCATAAACGCTCTCACACTCCCATACTAAAATCCAACTAGAAAAAAAAATAAAAAAAAAATAATAATCATGGAAATAAGAAATGATTGGTTATGACATTATTTTACAACCCGATTCTCACCTCCACAACATTTCATCACAACCAAAAGTTCATAGGCAGTGTAAGGCATACACCATCACCGATAAAACAAAATTCACGATTCTTTTTATCATTATTATCGCTTCAGAGGAGATCACAGTATAACAAGTGAAGTTCCGAACGGCTCTTTCTTCAAGAATATGCAATCAGGCTAAAAGTTCTCGAGATATATGGGCCTGATCTAAGATTGGCTTTGTGAATATTTGATGGTTTGATCTCATCGTCAAAGATTGGGGGGATTTGAGAGTTTTTTTTTTTTTTTTTTTTTTTTGATGGGGGAGGGGGGAGGATCTCACCTCTCTCTCTGCTCTCTTCTTTCTCTCTCTCTCTACCTCCTTTCTTCGTCTCTTCTCCTTCCAACCTCCTCCTCTCCCTCTCTCTCTCTCTCTCTCTCTCTCTCTCTCTCTCTCTCTCTCTCTCTCTCTCCTCTCTCTCTCTCTCTCTCTCTCCTCTCTCTCTCTCTCTCTCTCTCTCTCTCTCTCTTCTCCTCTTCTCCTTCTACCTCCCTCCTTCTTCCACATCTCTCGCTCCTCTCTCTCTCTCTCTCTCTCTCTCTCTCTCTCCTCTCTCTCTCTCTCACTTATATATATATAATAATATATATATATATATGTGTGTGTGTGTGTGTGTGTGTGTCGTGTGTGTGTGTGTGTGTGTGTGTGTGTGGTGTGTGTTGTTGTGTGGTGTGTGTGTATGTGTGTGTGTGTGTGTTGTGTGTGCATGTATGTATGTCTTATTTATTCTCTTTCCCTCCCTCCTTGCCTCCTACTCCCTCCTTCCCTCTCTTTCCCTCTGTGCCTTTTTCTCTCCCTCCTTCCCTTCCTCCCCCTCCCTCTCTCTCTCTCTCTCCCTCCTTCTATCCCTCCCCCTGCTCACTCTGCTTTTCCTCAGACATGAAACAGGACCTCATTTCGTTCCTCAAGGGAAGGTAATATATGATGGACAGACAAAATAATTTAAAGTAAGATGAAAGAGGCTTCTTCATTTGGCTTTGGAAGAGAGAAGATAAAATTTGAGAGAAGAGAGAGAAGAGAGAAGAAAGAGTGGAGAGAGAGAGAGAAGAGAGAGAGAGAGAGAGTGAGAGAGAGATGAGAGAGATGAGAGAGAAGAGAGAAAAGGAGAGAGAGGAGAGAGAGAGAGAGAGAGAGAGAGAGAGAGAGAGAGAGAGAGAGAGAGAGAGAGAGAGAGAGAGAGAGAGAGAGAGAGAGAGAGATGGAAATAGAGGAAGAGAAGGAGAGGGAAGACGGAGAACAAGAGCAGATGACAATAACAATCCCAGAAGGCAAAGCAGTAATAATGCAAAAACCCTCAAAGGGAATTAGAAACGAGCAAAGGATAAGGAAAAAAAAAATATTCACAATTTCGCTTCAGAATTGGGGGAAGGATCTACCAAAGCTTTTAGATGATGACATTCGATAGAACAGAAATATCACCCTTTGAAATAGAGTAGAAGTGAGTCATCGTGTGTAAATTATATAAACTGGAAGAAAGGATGAAATAGGAAATGGAACACCAAATAGAATAGTCGATGCTTAAATCAATATTACGTTTTCTATTGGTTAAGGTGACGAAAAAGACCGTGTATAGAAATAGAAATCCCACAAACAAACAAAAAAAAAAGTGGCAGCATCTGTAATCACAAACACACGTCCCCCTAAAAGGTCCCATCCAACAGAAGGCCGATAACACGATAATAAGGTAATAAGGAACAGAATGATAACCGAGAAAGCGATTCAGGAGAAGGGAACAGCACTCGTACGACTCCCTCGTGAGTTACGAGGCGCCGGCCTGGACAATTCGTCTGCGGGATCTCTCTCTCTCTCTCTCTCTCTCTCTCTCTCTCTCTCTCTCTCTCTCTCTCTCTCTCTCTCTCTCTCTCTCTCTCTCTCTCTCCTCACTCTCTCCTCCGTCTCCATTTTGTTTCATTCTCTGTCCTCGCTCTCTGCGTCTTCTTCGTTATATTTTCTTAACATTACTCGTTGTCGATTTCTTCTTCTCTTTTCCCCGTCTGTCTTCATTTCCTTTTCTTTCATTTTTGTATTATTCTTTCGCTCTCGATTTCTCCTCCTTCCTTCACCATCCTCATCTTCTATTCCCTCCTCTCCTCTTTCATTTCTCCTTCCATCTCGTTTCCCTACCTTCATTTTCTTCACTCC
>NW_020870755.1:150439-155439 GCF_003789085.1 Penaeus vannamei | reverse complement strand
CTGTGTGTGTGTGTGTGTGTGTGTGTGTGTGTGTGTGTGTGTGTGTGTGTGTGTGTGTTGCGTTGTATGTATTACATATATATATATATATATATATATATATATATATATTATAATATATATATATATATATTATATATATATATATACCTCTCAATCTATCTACCTACTTTCTCATTCAGCTCTTCACCTAGCTATCTCTTTCTCTATCTATCCACCTATCCATCCGCCCTCTCCGCTCCCCCCTCCCTCGTCCTTCCACTTGGCCGCTCTTTCGGTCGCTTCCCTCTTGGCCGGTTGTCACAGGGCGCGGCGACCCTTCTCCCCTCTCAAACTTTCTCACCAAAGCTTTCATTCGTTCAATCTAATCACCTCGCGGCTCCTTTCCCTCCCCTTGTGTCTTCCCTTCTCTCCCCTCTCTCTCCCTGCTCGCTTTCCTCCCCTCTCTCTTGCACCCCTTTCTCCCTGTTTCCCTCTTCCCTGCTCGTCTTCCTTTCCCTTCTTCCTTCCCCCGTTCCCCTTATTTCCCTATCCCTTTTCGCCTTTCTTCCCCTTTTTCCTGCTTCCCCTTTCCCCTCTCCCTACTCCCTGCTCTCCCTCCTCCCTCTTTCCGCTCTCCCTGCTCCTCTTTCCCCTATCCCTGATTCTCCTTTCCCCTCTCCCCTGCTTCCCCTTTCCCCTCTCCCTGCTCCCTCTTTCCCCTCTCCCTGGTCCCTGCTCTCCCTCCACCCTCTCTCCTGCTTCCCTTTCCCTCTCCCCTGCGCCCACTTTCCCTCTTCCCTGTTTCCCCTTTCTTTCCCTGCTCCCTATTTCCCCTCTCCCTGCTCCCTCTCTCCCTTTCCCCTCTCTCCTGCTCCCCCTTACCCCTTCCCTGCTCCCCTTTCCCTCTCCAGCTCCCTACTCTCCCTCTTCCCCTCTCCCCTGCTCCCCTTTCCCCTCTTCCGCTCCCTGCTCTCCCTCTTCCCCTCTCCCCTGCTCCCCCTTTCCCCTCTTCCTCTCTCCCCTGCTCGCCTTTCTTTCCCCTCTTCCCGCTCCCTTCTCCGCCTCTCCCTTTCCTTTCCCCATCTCCCTGTTCGTCTGTTTCCCTTCCATTCATTTCGTCTGTTTGTACTCTTCTCCTTGTTTTTCCTCCTTCTTCTCCCTCGGTTTTCTGCCCTTCCCTCCATTCCTTTCCTCTCCGTGTCCTCCTTTCCTTATCTCTCTGTTATCCCTCCTTTCTTCCCTTTCCTATTCCCCTCTCTTCCTCTTCTTGCCCCTCTCTCTCTCCCCTATCTGCTATCTCCTATTTTTCTTCTCATTTATTGCCCGCTCTCCCTTTATCCTCCTTCTCCTAATCTTCCTTTTCCTCTTGATCCTCCTGCTCCTCCTCTCATCATCATCATCCTATTCCTCCTCCCTCCCACAATTCCAATTCCTCCTCCTCCTCCTTCTTTCCTCCTCTTCCTCTTCCTCTTCTTCTTCTCTCTTCTTCTCTTCTTCTTCTTCTTCTCCCTTCTCTTTCCTCCTCCTCTCCTCCTCCTCCTCCTCCTCCCCTTCGTCTTAACTCCTCCTCCCCCTCGTCTTAACTCCTCATCTCCTTCGAGGTCCCTCTCTCTCCCTCACTTCACCCTCATCCATCAAAGTCTCTCCTCACTTTGATTTCTTTCCCTCCTCTTATCGAGTCCCTCCCCTCTCCTTTATTCGTTTCCTTTAAGTAGAGCAGTTATGGGTTATTTGAGCGTACCGAAGGGTCTCGAATTTTTCTTTTTGTTTCGTTAGATTTTGTCATTTTCTTTCTTCATTTACTCTCTTTTCTGTCTGTGTTTGTGTGTGTGTGTGTGTGTGTGTGTGTGTGTGTGTGTGTGTGTGTGTGTGTGTATGTGTGTGCGTGTCTGTATGTGTGATTAGTTTGTGCTCTACCAAGTCGTTAATTCTATTACTACTTTTCTTATGTTGTTTTCAAATTCATTATTATTACAATTTGTCTTTGACTATTAATGTTCGCCTATATTCAACATTTACACCGTTTTTAACCATTCCTTAATGGTTCAACTTTTCCTCTGCGTTTTCTTAACTCTCCTTCCCTCCCTATTATTCCCCTCTTTCCTCTTTTCCCTTCTTCTTTCTTCCAAAACCAAAGTCATCTCATGTCACATTGTTAGACTGACCTCTTGATTTACAGTCACTGCGTCCGACATCAAAACAGATAAGTTTTTCCTTTGTCTTTTCATTTTTAGATAACATATCTATTCTTACGTGATAGATTTATGTTCACGAAGCAGATCTAGATCCCCGGAGCGCGTTTGATCTGCGCCCGATCGTATAATTCATTGTATAAGTCCAGCTTCAGTTTACAAATCTGTCCATCCGTTACAAAGCTGGTCCTCCTCTGCCGGTGCTGTCTCTCCCCCGCGTTACGAGCGCCAAAGGTGGAAACGTTACGAGCCTCGTATTCAAGCTGACCAAGTCATGGCGGTGAGGATATTTTGACATGCTTTTAACATGAACTTAATTACGGTAGCGCTGTGCAAGCTCTGCAAACGCGGGGAACGAGGATGGTGCGTCCAGGTAAGTCTGTGTAGCCGGGAATGATTACTTTCTGCCCCGCTCCCTTTCCTCCCCCACACACCCTGGGAATGCTACGACATACAGAAGTGTGTATGTGTGTGTGTGTGTGCGCGCGCGTGTGTGTGTGTATCTATCTATCTATCTATATCTATCTATCTATCTGTCTCTCTGTCTCTCTCTCTCTCTCATATATATATATATATATAATATATATATTATATATATATATTATAATATATATATATATATATTATGTATGTATATATATATATAATATATATATATATATATATATATATATATATATATATATATATATATATAATAAAGAGAGAGAGACAGACAGACTGACAGACAGATAGACAGACAGACAAACAGACAGAGAGAAAAGAAAGAAAAAAAGAGAGAGAAAAACTGAGTATACCTTCACCATTTCTCTGCGTGCACCCACACTCGCTCGCTCACCGTCTCGCAGCACTGAAAGGTCAGTAGTTGTTCCTGCAGCTTCTTCTCATTCACAAGAAATGGACCTTTTGAATGGTTTCATTTTTAGGTCATTGGGAAAGAAGACTTTTGCGGTGAAAAAATAAATCGAGTTTAGAAAGACTTTACTGGGTCTGTTTAAAATGTCTGGTGGACAAGAACCCCGCAGAATTATTTTGTCTTACATGATTATCTTTTTTCTCCTTTTATTTCTCTTTCTCTGTTTCCTTTCATACCCCCATCCCATCGTCTCCCTAAATGGAAACTAACCATTCTGAAGAAATTAATTTTCAAAATATACTAAATAAATTAAAATAGGCACATTAAAGAAAAAAAAAAACACTTCACACAACTTCCCTTTTTTTTACAGAAAACCCACATCAGATCCCCCTTTTCAGCTCCGTCTGAAATGAAAGCCTGAAATAGTTATTTGCAATATTGAGTTTCATGAAAGGCCGGAATATTAACAAAGTCTCGCGTATGAAAAGTGCGCTTGGGCCGAGTCAAAACCCCGGGTCGAATCGTAAACAAACTGGCGAGACGCATATGAAATGTTTCCCGTGTAAATAAGCTGCAAGGGTTATGGACTATGCAAAGCCGGCCGCTGAGAGGCCTGAGGTTGGTGGGGAAATATTATGAATATCAGATGTCGCTGTTTATATTATCATCTTTCCGGACCGGGAGTAATTTTTCATTTTTTTTCGTTTCAATAGAGAAGCACTATGCATGGTATGTATGTGTGTTGGCGTGTGTGTGTGTGTGTGAGTGTTTGTGTGTGTGAGTGTTTGTGTGTGGGTGTGTGTGAGTGTTTGTGTGTAGGTGTGTGTCTCTATCTGTGTCTTTGTGTGCGTGTGTGTGTGCGTATTTGTGGATGTGCGTCTTTGTGCGTGTGTGTTGTGCGTGTGTGTGTGTGTGTGTGTGTGTGTGTGTGTGTGTCCCTTTTAATGCTGAATAAATGTAAAGTGAATAGACATTTCATCATGTTATTGGTGTCTGCAAAAGGCTGAATAGCATGTATGTGCAAATTAATTATTAATGAATTTCTGTAATACTGTTATGTTTATCTGTATAAAAAAGTTAATCATCATATCATGATATCAACATTATGTTTTGTAGAATTTATCTGGAATTAGGTCATTTGCTTGATTAAAATCTGAGAGCAACTGAGTGCTTAAACTTCATATATATTTTCACTAATTAATAGACTTAATTTTGTTATTGCTTCATCGGCCAAAAGCATGTTTATATTCCACTGCTTTCACTTCCTACATACAAGTGTCATCACCCCCCCCCCCCCGCCTTTACCCCGGTCTATCCTCCCTTTTACATCTTTCCTCATTTACCTCACTCTCCTCCTTTCCTCTTTTCGTGCCCCTTCCCCTCTACCTTATAGCCATCATTTCTTCTTCTCCTTTTTGCTTTTCTTCTTCCCTCCCTTCCCTCCCGCTTTCTTTTGCTCTCCCTTGCCCTCTCTTCCTTCTTTTCTCTTTCCCTTGCCCCCCTCTACCTTTCTCTTCTACTTTTCACACTTCTTTATTCCTTCTCCATCTCTTTCTCTCTAACTTTATTCTTTTCCTCCTTGCTCTCTGTTTCTTCATTCTCTCCACTCTCTATTCCCTCTCCATCTCTTTCTCTCTATATTCTTCCTTCTCTCTTTCTCTTCCTCCATCCTTTCCCTTATCCCATCTCCCTCCTCCCCTCTATCCTCTTCTCAATTTCCTTCTCTCCTCATCCCTCCCTCTCCGCCCTATCCTCTAGCTTCCCCTCCCTTTTCGCACATCTCATCCCCTTTCCCTCCCTCCACCCCCCCATCCTACCCCCTTTTCTCCTTCTCCCTCCCCTCAACCTTCCCTCTTTCCCTTCTTCCCCCTCCCTTTATCTATCTCCCTCTAACCAACCCTTCTCTCTCACCTTTCCCTCCCCCACTCCCTCCGTCCCTCATCCACCCCATCTTCTTTTCCCTCTTTCTA
>NW_020870755.1:137939-142939 GCF_003789085.1 Penaeus vannamei | reverse complement strand
ATAATAACAAACGAACAACAGAATAAGAAATGAAAAACAAAATGCCAAGGAGCGAGCTGCTGCATCAAAGCAAAGACGAGTAACAATCGCAAACTTTCCACTCTGGACTGTAGAGTGCTTGAGTTGTTAATCACTATAGCAAACTTTACGGAGGAGGAGGAGGTTCTCCCGCCCCCTCACCGCCCCCCCCCTCCCCCCCCTCCCCCCTCCTCTTAACGTGAGCAAATAGTTGTCTTCTCTTTCGCTTCACTTTGTTGTTGTTAATGTTGTTGATGATGTTGTTTTGGTAATGGTGCTGATGTTGATGTTTTTGGAGTTATTGGAGCTGTTCTGTTGGTGTGTTGTTGTTTGTTGTTGAAGCTAATGCTCTTGTTGTTTTAGTATGTAATTGTTGTGTTTATCTCTACTTTCCTTTTTTTATTACAATCTTATCAATTTTATTATATTATTTTTATTATTATTATTATTATTTGTTTATTTTTTTATGTTGTCCTCTCCTTTTCTCACTTGTTCAGTTACTGTATTTGTTGTCTGTTGTTTTGTTCCTGTCGTCTGTTTCCGTGAACTATCCCTGCGTTTGTTCATTCTAGGCGAATAAGCGAGGCCTTGTTCAGTGTTTCCTGTTGCTATGCGGGAAACGTATGCAGGCAGTGAAGTTGGGAGGGAGAGCTAGGGGAGAGAGGGAAGGAAGAGGGAAGAGGGGAGAGGCGGAAGAGAGAGAGAAAGGGGAGAATGGAAGGGTGATGGAAGAGGGGATTGGGAAGGGAGACGAGAGACCTGGAAGGAAAATGGAAGGGAGAAGGGAGAGTAAGAAGGGAGAGAGGAAGGAAGAGGGAAGAGGGGAGAGGTGGAAGAGAGAGAGAAAAGGGGAGAATGAGAAGGGTGATGGAAGAGGGGAGTGGGAATGGAAAAGAGAGACCTGGAAGGAACATGGAAGGGAGAAGGGAGAGTAAGAAGGGAGAATGGGAAGGAAGAGGGAAGAGGAGAGAGGTGGAAGAAAGAGAGAAAAGGGGAAAATTAGACGGGTGATGGAAGAGGGGAGAGTGGGAAGGAAGAGGGGAGTGGGAAGGGAGAAGAGATACCTGGAAGGAAAATGGAAGGGAAAAGGGAGAGTAAGAAGGGAGAAGGGAGAGTGTGAAGGAAGAGGGAAAGTGGAGAATGGAAAGGGGAAAGTAAGAAGGAAGGGAAAAGAGTGGAAGACGAGGAGGAAGAATGGAAAGGAAGATGAGAGGCTAGGAAGGAAGGGAAAAAATGGAAGGGAGAGGAGAGTGAGAAAGAGGAAGAGGAAGAGGAAGAAAGTAGAGAGTTTCCTCTCCTCCTTCTTCCCTCTCTCTTAGAGAGAAACAAAAGGAAGTATGGAGTAGAAAGGAGAGGAAACAATTGAAAAGAAGAGAAGAGAGCAAGGAAGAAATATAAAGATTATGAAGGAAGAGAAGAGAACAGACAGGGATTGGGGAACGAAGGAAGGGAGAAGAAAGAGAAAAGGTAAAAAGGAAGAAAGAACGCTCGGAAGGAAAGACGCGCGAAGGAAGACATGACGTTAGAGAAAGAAGGAAGAGAAAGAGAGGAAGAAGCGCCACCCTCTTGAGAGTACCTCGCCTTGACAGAATGGCACGTCCCTCACCCCCCCAAAAAAGGAAAAATTAAGACGAAAAAATTATTTAATTTTTTTCCCCCTTCGAGACCCCGCCCTCTCTTCTCGCGCCTTCTCTCTCTCCCCTTTTAGTAACTGTCTTAGTAATATTTGCATGGAGAGGATGTGATGAATATGTTAATGATAACTATATTGATAAGTGTAATTACAGCGAATGAAAATAACGATGTAAATCAATAAAGATAACGCAAAAAACTGCAACAACAGTAAGAGTACAAATAATGATAATTAATAATGTCAAATATGATAATTATAATAATAATAATAAAAATAATAATAATAATAATAAATATAAGAATGATAATGATAACTAATACTATTATATCATTATTACCATTATCATTATTATTATCATTATCATTATTATCATCTTTATCATGATTATCATGATCATTAGTATTATTATTGTTATCACCATTACCATAATTATTATAATTTTCATTACCATCATTATAATAGTAACCACAATAATAGTAATAGAAAAAACTAATGAATATGAGGATGATGATGGTTTAGTATAATTAATTATTATAATAATAAGAAGAATGATAATGATTATGATAATGATAATGGTAATGATGATAATAATGACAGTAATGATGATAACAGCAACAAAAATAATAATAATAATGATAATAATAATAAATAATATTATTATTATTATATAATTATTATAACAACAACAACAACACCAGAAACAACAATAAGAATAAGAATAATACATTTAAATAATAATAATAATGGTAATATAAATGATGATATAGAAATGACGATAATAATAGAAATGACAATAAAACACTGGTAAGTAAATATAATGATAATAAATAATAATGATAATAATAATATGATAACAATAATGATGATAATAAAATAATGATGATAGTGATAATAATAACAAAAATATAGCGAGGATAGTCATAATAATGCAATAATGAATAATAATAACAATAATTAATAGAAATGATAATATTAATGATGATCACGAAAATAGCCGAAAAGTTATTGAGGTAACGATAGAACTTTTCAACCAATTAAAGCACTCATTAGCACAGCACAACCTAACCCTTTCTCCATAACAATAAATATGCTTTCGGGTTCAGTAGAAGCTCCAGAATTCAGCTTATGTTGAAGGTTCATAGGTTATCGTGGCTGGCGCTGTTATGTGCAGATCGCTCATAAGGTCATAACTGGATGGATGGATGGATGGATGGATGGATGAAGGGAGGGAGGGAGGGAGGGAGGGTGGATGGAGGATGGAGGGATGGAGGGAGGGAGCGATGGAGGGATGGATGGATGGGATGGATGGATGGATGGATGGATGGATGGAGGATGGATGGATGGAGGGATGGAGGGAGGGAGGGAGGGAGGGAGCGATGGAGGGATGGATGGATGGATGGTTGGATGGATGAGGGAGGGAGGATGGATTGGATGGATGGGATGGATGGATGGATGGGGATGGAGGGAGGGAGGGAGGAAGGAGAGATGGAAGGGAGGAAGGAAGGAAGGAGGGATTGATGGACGGCTTTTCGTTATCTCTCTGTCTGTCTTTCTATCTTCTATTTATTTGTCTCTGTCTATCGTTTTTCTTTATTCTTATATTTCTTTCCATTCGCCTATCAATTTGACTGTCTATCTATCTTTCAATTCATCTATCTACCTATCATTATCTATCAGCTGTATCTATGTTTCTCTCCTCTCTCTCTTTCTCTTTTACTTTATATATCTATCCATCTTCACCTCTATCTATCTATTTCTCTCTCTTCTTTCTCTTTCTCCCTTCTTTCCTCTTCCCTCCTCCCCCCCCTCCCCTTCCCTCTTTCCCTCCATCCCTCCTCCTCCTTCCTTCTTCCCTTCTTCCTCCCTCTCACTATCTATCCCCACACCCCCACTCCCCCAACTCTTTCCCTCCTTCCTTCTTTCCCTCCTCTCTTCTCTTTCCCTCTCTCCCTCCCTCTCACTATCATCCCCAACCCCTCCCCCAACTCTTTCCCTCCCTCTCCAACTCCTCTCACTATCTATCCCTCCCCCCCACCCCCAACTCTTTCCTCATCCTCCTCCTTCCTCCTCCTTTCCTCTTTCCCTCTCCCTCCCTCTCACTATCTATCCCCCAACCCCCCCAACTCTTTCCCTCCTCTCCTCCTTCTTCCTCCTCCATCCCTCCTTCCTTCTTTCCCTCTCTCCCTCCCTCTCACTATCTCCCCCAACCCCACTCCCTCAACCCCACTCCCCAATCTTTCCCCCTCCCTCCTTCCTTCTTTCCCCTCTTCCCTCCCTCTCACTATCTATCCCCCCCACACTCCCCCCCACCCCACTCCCTCCCCAACTCTTTCCCTCTCCTGAAACTCCTGAAACTCCATTCAGATTTACGCGTTTGCAATTAGTGAGTCTTCCGAGTAACACTTTTAAGGAAGCGGTGATTATTCCATACTGAGTTACGGTCCGGAATATCGAAGATTTGGAATTCATGAACTATTCGAGATGTTGTGCATCTGCGTTCAGGGTTGGGTGTCTTGCGTTTTTTTTTTTTTTTTTTTTTTTTTTTTGCTTGTTTGTGTGTGTTGTGTGGGGGGGGAGGTGCGTGGGTTTTGTGGGGGGGGGGGATTGTGTGTGTGTGGGAGGGGGTTATGTGTGTGTGTCTTTGTGTGTGTGACTTGTGTTTTGCGTGTGGGTTCTATGTGTGTGTGTGTGTGTGAATTTTTGTGTGTATTTGTGTGCGTGATTTTTGTTTTGTATTTTGTGTTGTGGTTTGTGCATATGTGCGTGTGTTAGGTGCAGTTTATTATTAATAATCATAATATCGAGCATTTGTATTCATTCTAGTGTTTGTGTGTATGTATGTGTTTGTGAGTTCATGTGCGTATGTGAGTCTGTACGTACGATTTCCCACGGTTATGTATGGGTACGCAGACATGTTTGTGTGTACATTCATTTGCATACATACGATTCGCTCGACCTCCCCGCTCGGCCGCGACGGTTTCTCAGATGATATGAGGCGGGAGAGGGAACGGGTATTCTCCGAACAAATTCCAAGATGCGAAATAAAACCACCAGAGTTTTATATACACACATGATGCATTGCTGTTGAGCGGACTTGCACACGTTTCCTCTCGACCCACGTTTTCCACCCGGAGAATTTATCGCGAAACTGTAAATCAAATGTTTTATTCAATCTTTTTTTTTTTTTTTTTTTTTTTTTTTTTTTTTTTGCCTCTCCATGAATTGGTTTTTGAAAGTTTGAAGGGTTTGCATATTTGATTGGGAAAATTATATTTTTGAGTCGGATTGATTCTCTCTTGCGTTTGTGTAGATTAAGAGAGAGAGGGGAGAAAGAAAGGGGAGAGGGAGA
>NW_020870755.1:115439-125439 GCF_003789085.1 Penaeus vannamei | reverse complement strand
CTCCTAGCACGGAAAGGAAAACTAAGAAGAGAGAGAGAGAGAGAGAGAGAGAGAGAGAGAGAGAGAGAGAGAGAGAGAGAGAGAGAGAGAGAGAGAGAGAGAGGAAAGGGAGAGAGAGAGATGGAGAGAAAGAGAGAGAGAGAGATGGAGAGAAAGAGAGAGAGAGAGATGGAGAGAAAGAGAGAGAGAGAGAGAGAAGTAAGTGAGAGAGAGAATGAGAGAGAAAGAGAAAGAGAGATGGAGAAAAGAGGGAGAGAGAGAGGAGAAAGAGAAAGAGAGAGAGGAGAGAAAGAGAGGAGAGAGGAGAGAGATAAGAGAGCGATCTCAAGACATCCGGGGCGAGGGCGTGGGCTGCGGAGAGCGTGTCGGCGTCGTCACAGAAGAGGAAGCAGCGAGAGAGGCCGCAGCAAATCTCGGGGCGCGTTCGCTGAGCGTTTACATGCGGGATTTAAGGTACACACAACTTCCACTGTTGCAGAGAGTGTCCTCTTTAAGACAAATCCGCAAAGGCTTCTTTTACACGACATCCCTCCCCGCGTTGAAAGCCTAACCAAATCAGAGTGGTTTTTTATTGCCCATATATAGTTTTTTTATTATTTTTTTTTTTCTCATGTTTAGATTTCGATAACAGAAAGAGCAAAGGAAAGTCTAAGAGTCTGAGAGAGAGAGTGAGAGAGGAAAAAAGACCAAGAGAGAAAGAGAGAGAGAGGGGAGGAAGGAGGAAAAGAAGGAGAGTGGCGGAAGAGTAAAATAGAGAAAAGAGAGAGAGAGAGAGAGAGAGAGAGAGAGAGAGAGAGAGAGAGAGAGAGAGAGAGAGAGAGAAGAGAGAGAGAGAGAGAGAGAGAGAGAAATCAGAGTGGATTTTCTTGCCCATATATATTTTTTTTCTTCTTTCCACGTTAAGATTTCGATAACAGAAAGAGCGAAGGAAACTCTAAGAGCTATAGTCTGAGTTTACATATAAACTGTGCACTTTGTACTTATGCATGACAGTAACTCGGTTGTAGATTAGCACTTTAAGCTTCGTTGGACACATTGAGTATAATTTAAACATGGTAGCTGCGTATGATTAGCATTTGTATGTGTTTGTGTATTTGCATGAGGACATATGTGTGTTTGTGTGACGAGACAAAAGAGGAGCGGGTGTTTGCGTTTACACTGAATAAAGAGAAGTTTAGAGCAACGTTAGAAAGCCTGAGTGTGTTAATATGTAGTTTAATGGCGTTTAAGACGTTTATTGGACTGCTCTTCGGATAATTCCTTAGACTTCCCAGACGAAGGGAAAGCACGGAGGCAATTCAGATCCCCTTCCACCTTCTCCTTCTCTTCCCTCCTTCCACTCTCTTGCATCTCTTTCTTCTTTTCTCCTCCCTCTCCACCCTCCTCCTTCTCTTCCCTTTTTTCTCATCCTTCTCCCCCCTCCATCCCTTCCCTTCTTCCACCCTCCTCTCCACCTCCTGCCTCTCTTCCCTTCTTTTCTCCTCCCTCTCCCCCTCTCCTCCCCCTTCTCCTCCCTCCACTCTCACTTCCCCTCTTCCTCCTAATTCTCCCCTCCCTCTACTCTCCAATCCCCTTCCTTCCTCCACCTTCTCCCCCCCCTCTCCTCTTACCCTCCTCCCTCCCCCCTTACCCCTTCCCCCGCCCTCCCCCGTACTCGCCCCCCCCACCCCCACACCCTCACTCTACCCCCCCCTCTTCCCATTCCTCCACCCGCTTTTCCTGATTGTTTTCTCCCTCTTAACCCGAAGGGAAAAAGAGACTTTTCGAATTCGGTAAAATACGTCCCCACTCTCTTCTGCTCTATTTCCCTCTCGACTATTTCTAAAAAAAGGGGGTGGGGAAGAAAAAAGAAAAGAAAAAGGGGGAAATAAATGAAACGGCATTTGCCCGCGAGCGAACAGGCGAAACAAGATGGCGACAGATGCACGAGATGTAGTCATGTGCAAACGAGAGATGCTGATCTTTCTCGTGCTTTTCTCGATTTTTTTCTCTCTAATTAGCGAGGTAGCTAACTATTTTTTTCCTCTCTTCTCTCTCTTTTTAGTCTGTCTCTCTCTCTCATCTCTCTCTCCTCTCATCTCTCACTCTCTCTCTCTCTCTCTCTCTGTCTCTCTTCTCTCTCTCTCTCTCTCTCTCGTCTCTCTCTTCTTCTCTCCTCTCTCTCTCTCTCACAAATACGACGTACCTCTCTCTCTTCTCTTCCTCTCTCTCTCTCTTCTCTCACTCTCTCTCTCTCTCTTTCTATTCTCTCTCTGCTCTCTCTCTCTCCTCTCTCGCTCTCTCTCTCTCTCATCTCTCTCTTCTCTCTCTCTCTCTCTCTCTCTCTCTCTCTCTCTCTCTCTCTCTCCTCCGACTTCAGAAAAGAAGGACATTGTAAACAAAACCACTTCTTCATTTCCCTGAAGAAGGCGTATACAAGCAGTGAAAAGAAGGTGAAGGAGGAGGAGGGAGGAGAACGAGGAGGAAGGAAAAAAGGATGGAGAAGAGGAGAAGGAGAGAGGAATTCAAGGGAAGTAAGGAGTAAGGAAAAGCAGGGAGGAAGAGGAGGAATAGGAAGGGAAACCAGGGGAAAAGAAGAAGGAGGAGAAAAGGAAAAAAAAACAAGAGAAAGACAAAGAAGCAAGTGCGAAGCAGAAAAAAAAACGGGAAGAAGAAGAAAAAGACTCGTGGAGGGAGAAGAGGAGGAGGAGGAGCATGTATTTCCCTCTCCCGATGACCCCCCAGGGCGCCCTTGGCTGCCTTCGCCTGCCGAGCGCCGGGCAAAACATGGCTTCGGGCGCTCCTCTCCTGCAGGGCGGTCATATGCCTTCTTATATACGTTGTCCTCTTCGTGGCGGGGGCGGCGGGGACAGGGGGGGGAGGTATTGTAATCTTATGGTAATTGTGGAACTGAATTATGTATAAACATACGCACACATACATAAATGTGTGCGTGTGTGTGTGTGTGTGTGTGTGTGTGTGTGTGTGTGTGTGTGTGTGAATACCAACATTGACATCATTCTAACACCATTAACACCATTAGCGTTATTATCATCCGTATTATCACTATTAGATAATTTGTAATACAGTTATATCTGTTCATATTTCCTCTCATGCGCGATTTTATCACTGGTGTTATCACCTCCGTTATCGCTATCAATTCCAAAAACTTTTTAGCCGCATGGATCACAATCTCGTGTTCTTCTCAAATCACCGAGAAAATGTATCTTGTTTTTTCTCCTTTCTAGTTTTCTGAAATCCTTTCTTTCCTTCGCTTTTCTTTTTCTTCCTTTTCTTTTTTTTTTTTTTTTTTTTTTTTTTTTTTTCTTTTTTTTCTTTTCTTACAAGTCCACGAATGTAAACTTTGTCCAGAAAATCTTGGACGGCGGCGGTGGTTACTCCTGCAACATGCATGCAAGATCAGCATGAGAACTAACCTTCCCTTCCTCTCCGTTCCTCCGTTCCTATCTCCCTCCTCCTCCATCTCCTCTTAAAAAAAAAAAAAAAAAGAAAGAAAGAAAGAAAGAAAGAAAGAAATGCGCATTCTCCACCCATCCCAACTCCGACCTGACAGTCATCCTCAGAAGAAAAAAAGGTTCTTGTCGCTTTTCCCTTTTCCTTTTTCCTCTCTTCTCTCTCTCTCTCTCTCTCTCTCTCTCTCTCTCTCTCTCTCTCTCTTCTCTCTCCTCTCTCTCCCTCTCTCCTCTCTCTTCCTCTCTCTTCCTCTCTCTCTCTCTCTCTCTCCTCTCTCTCTCTCTCTCTCTCTCTTCTCTCTCTCTCTCTCTCTCTCTCTCTCTCTCTCTCTCTCTCTCTCTCTCTCTCTCTCTCTCTCTCTCTCTCTCTCTCTCTCGTTCCTTTTTTTCATTCTTTATTTTTTCCGCATGACTTCACGCCATGAACTGAAGTTAGATTCCCACGGCAGGGAGGGAGGGTGGGGAGAGGGGAGGGGGAAGGGCAGGGGATGAGGGGATGGGGGGGGAAGTTAGGCCGAGGGGAAGGAGGATGGGAGGTTTCAGGTCGGGAAGAGCTGGGGAAGGGGTAAGGAGGAGGGTAGAGGGAAGGTAATTAAGGACAGGGGTAGTGGTGGGGGCGAGGAAGGAGAAGGGGTCAGAGCATTGGGAAAAGGGAGTAGAGGAAGGGAGGAGGAAGGAGGGAGAAAAATGGGAGACGAGAAAGGGGATATGGGTGGGTTGGAAAGGAGGGGAGTGAGGAGGATCTATGAGGATTGGGAAATAAGGTAGAAAGAGGGAAGGGGGAGGAGGAAGGAAGGGCGAGAAAAAGGGAGGGGGGAGGGGGGGGAGGGGGGGTGGTGGGGTGGGCAGAAGGTCGCAGGGCAATGTGGAAGCCGTAGGACAAGTGAGCGTGATCTCGGGCAAACTAGTGATAGAACTGTGACATATAATTGTACTTGGCTGATATCCAACGTGACTGAGTCTACCTTGTCTATGATTGTGAGTGAGTGTGATGGTACGAGTTCTGTATATTGGTCGGTTCTGGTACTAGGATTTGTTATGTGGATGCAGTGTGTGTGTGTGTGAGTGTGTGTGTGTGTTGTGTGTTTGTGTGTGTGTGTGCTGTGTGTGTTCTGTGTGTGTGTTTGTTTGTGTTGTGGTGTGTGTGTGTGTGTGTATTCGGCGTGTTGTGTGGTGTGTTGTGTGTTTTTACGTGTGTGTTGTGTGTGTTGTGTGGTGTTGTGTGTGGTGTGTGTGTGTGTGTGTGTGCATGAGAACGAGGATCCACATACATGTATTCAGTAATTCTTCTATTAGCCTTTTATTATTCAGTTCATTTATCTCTCTGTTCATGTTAACATACACCAATACAATATGAAACAGCGTGAAATGCGAATCAATGCGTTAAAGACCCAAGACTTTAATCGCAATCTAATTCGCACTCCATTCCCATTCCGCAAATACCTGACCTGCTTCGTTACCAGCCGCCCGAATCATGCTTCGAATCCGTCGATAAAATCTGAAACCCAAGACGTGAGAGAATGGAATATTTGTTCATAAAAAAAGGCCCCAGGTGATGTGTGAGAAATTTCTGAAGGCGTCAGAAGGGGTTTCGATCGCGGGGCAATATTGTGTAATACTTTTGTGAGGAAAGTTTGGGTTTTTATGATGCAGCAATACAGAGGTTCATGTTGTAGAATCTTTTCTCTCATGATGATAACAGTGATGGTGATCGGGATTATGATCATGCGCATGGTCGAACATGACGATAAACAAATAGACAGCATATCCAGCAGAGCCGAAATAAAGACAGCACAGACCCGACAAATTAAATTACACTAATAATCTCTACAAGCCCAAGGACATGGCTCGACACTTCTTGAAACGGAGAGATAGACAGAAAAATATAAGAAGAAAAAAGAAGAAACTCAGGAAGGAGAAGAGATTTATTGGGCAAGTTTGATATCAAAAATGTTTTAGCTTCAGGCCGCGGGGACAGCTGGCCTTCGCGCAGTCACGCCGATTCCTATTGTTGCCAACTTGTGAACTCTCGACTCTCGTTCTCTCGACTCGTCTCCCGTCTGTTACAGGGCTGTTTTTCTCTCGTTTTTTTTCGTTTTTCGCCTTGATTTGTGTTGGTATTTTTGTTGTTCCTTGTTTAGTTCTCTTCTCTCTAATCTTTCTCTCATTCTCTCTCTCTAATGTCTCTCTCTCCTCTCTCTCCTCCTCCTCTCTCTTTCTCTCTCTTCCTCTCTCGTCTCTCTCTCTCTCCTCCCTCTCTCTCTCTTTGTCCTCTCCTCTCTCTCTCTCTTTCTCTCTCTCTCTCTCTCTCCTTCTCTCTCTCTCTCTCTCCCTCTCTCTCTGTCTCTCTTCTCTCTCTCTTCCTTTTTCTCCTCTCTCTCTCTCTCTCTCTCTCTCTCTCCCGTCTTACCAGGGTCTGTTATTCTCATCTCTTTTCTTCTTCCTACGTATTTTCCCCCGCTGAATTTGCTTTGGTATTTCTTGCCCGTTCTCCGTCCCGCCCGTGTTTCTTCCGTTCGTTCTTCTCTCTCTCCTCTTCTCGTCACTCTCTCTCTCTCTCTCTCTCTCTCTCTCTCTCTCTCTCTCTCTTCTCTCTCTCTCTCTCCTCTCTTCTCTCTCTCTCTCTCTCTCTCTCTCACCGTTTGTTGCAGGGTGTTTTCTCTCATTTTTCGTTTTTTTTTTTTTTTTTTTTTTTTTGTCTCGATGCTGTTGGTACTTGTTCTGTTTGCTCGCTTTTTCTTCGATTCTTTTATCTCTCTTCCTCGCCTCAGTTCGTTTCTTTTGTGATTTGTTTCTCATCTGTAATGCTGTCTATTATCTACTCTCTCTCGTCTCTCTTCTCTCTCGCACTTCTCTCTCTCTCTCTCTCCTCTCTCTCTCTCTCTCTCTCTCTCTCTCTCTCTCTCTCTTCTCTCTTCTCTCTCCTCCCTTCTCTCTCTCTTTCTCTCTCTCTCTCTCTCTCTCTCTCCTCTCTCTCTCTCTCTCGTCTCTCTCTCCCTCTTTTATTTCTTTCTTCTCTATCTATCTATTTATCAATCTACATCTCTATCTCTCTCTCTCCCTCCTTTCCTTCCCCGCTCTCTCGCTCTCTCCCCCTCTCTCTGCCTCCCTCCTTCACTCCATGTCTCCCCTCCCTCCTCCCCCTCCCTTCTCTCTTCTTCCCCCGGTTTATTTCATTCTTCTTCCCGCCTTTTGTGATTTGTCTTCTGAGAGAGATTATTCTGGTCGGATTGCATTTCTTTGTCGCTCCATAGTTGGGAAGACATGGGGCGGAAAGCCTTTTTGTTATTGTTGTTTGTTTATTTGCTTGTTTTTGTCTGTGTGTGTGTGTTTGTGTGTGTTTCTGTAATTGAAATATGTGTGGGTGTGTTAGGCTAGGTCACTGCGGCTTTTTGTGTGGGATTTGCGTGTGTGTGTTTGGGATTGTGTGTGCGTGGTTGGATGTGTTTAATTTGCGTGTTTGTGTGTGTGATTGTGTTTGTGATTGTGAGTGTGTGTGTCTGAGCTTGTGGCGTGTGTGTGTGTGTGTGTGTGTGTGTGTGTGTGTGTGTGTGTGTGTGTGTGTGTGTGTGTGTGTGTGTGTTGTGTGTGTGTGTTGTGTGTGTGTGTGTGTGTGTGTTGTGTATCTATATATGTGTGTGCGTATAGCTCGTGTATGTATTCGCTAGTACATCCATGTGCACCGCTTCCACAAACCTCTCCGAATTGCGTTCTGCGGCCGAGTTGACAGCGGAAGAACCTCATCGATCTACATACATCTTTGTCTGGGAATTCATGCCTTTAGCCACGCATGCACACGACTGATATTCCCATGCACACGCGAACTTTATGTCACGTGGTATCCGCACGCGAACTATAATCAGAATGTCATGTCTTCACGAAAACTTGGAAGACGCTGAGAGAACCATAACGTAACGTACATGTATACACACCAAGGTACCATGATCTAACATACATATACAGACCAAGTACCATGATCTAACATACATATACAGACCAAGTACCATGATACGTACATATACAGACCAAGGTACCATGATCTGACGTACATATACAGACCAAGGTACCATGATCTGACGTACATGTATACACACCAAGGTACCATGATCTGACGTACATGTATACACACCAAGTACCATGATGACGTACGTTTACCATGATCTGACGTACATGTATACACACCACCCGTACATGTATACACACCAAGGTACCATGATCTGACGTACATATACAGACCAAGGTACCATGATCTGACGTACATATACAGACCAAGGTACCATGATCTAACGTACCATATACCACACCAATTACCATGATCTGACGTACATATACAGACCAAGGTACCATGATACGTACATATACAGACCAAGGTACCATGACTGACGTACATATACAGACCAAGGTACCATGATCTGACGACATATACAGACCAAGGTACCATGATCTGACGTACATGTATACACACCAAGGTACCATGATCTGACGTACATGTATACACACCAAGGTACCATGATCTGACGTACATGTATACACACCAAGGTACCATGGATCAACGTACATGTTACACACCAAGTACCATGATCTGACGTACATATACAGACCAAGGTACCATGATCTACCGTACATATACAGACCAAGGTACCATAATCTGACGTACATATACAGACCAAGGTAACCATGACGAACGTACATGTATACACACCAAGGTACCATGATCTGACGTACATATACAGACCAAGGTACCATGATCTAACGTACATGTATACACACCCATGATCAACGGTACCATGGTACCATGATCTGACGTACATATAACGACCAAGGTACCAGATCTAACGCTACATGTGTACACACCAAGGTACCATGATCTGACCTACATATGTACCATGATTGGTACATATATCCAAGGTTACATGATCTGCAGCGTACATATACAGACCAAGTCCATGACTGACGTACATATACAGACCAACAGTACCATGATCTGACGTACATATACAGACCAAGTACCTGATTGACGTACATGTATACACACCAAGGTACCATGATCTGACGTACATGTATACACACCAAGGTACCATGATCTGAACGTACATGTATACACACCAAGGTACCATGATCTGACGTACATATACAGACCAAGGTACCATGATCTGAGTACATATACAGACCAACGGTACCATGATCAACATACATATACAGACCAAGATACCAAATCTAACGTACATGTTTACCACCAAGATAGGCACGCACACCAAGGTACACACGCACACACTATATACAGTCCTAATATATAAAACGTACATACGTACATACATAATTTAGATGCAGAGATAGGTAGATAGAGAACCATGTTCTTGCATACATTTGTGCTTATGTACACATAGGCAAACACGCACATACCATATGCTGATATATAAAACGTACATACGTACATATATAAAGATGTAGAGGTAGACAGATAACTATGGATAGATAGATAGGTAAACGGATAGATAGGTTGATAGATATGGATATATAAGTAGATAGATAGATAGAGATACATAGGTAGATGAATAGATAGACAGATATAGATAGGTAGATAGATAGGTAGATGGATAGATAGATGCAAATAGATAGATACAGATAGATAGAGGAATATAGATAAATAGATAGACAGAGATATAGATAAATACATAGACATATGAGATAAATTAGATAGACAGAGATATATAAATAGATATACAGATATAGATACATACAATATATCACATGAATAACAGTCAGTCCCTCCCCCATCTTCCCTCCTCCATACCCCCTTTCTCTCTTCTCATATCCTTTCCCTTCACACCACCCCTCCATCCCATTATCCACTCCCTACTCTCCCCCTCCCTCCTCTCCCTCCTCCCTCCCGACTCCTCCTCCCTCCCTCTCTCCCTTCACCCTTACTCCTCCCCCCTCCTCCTCTCTCCTCCTCCCTACTCCTCCCTCCCTTCTCCTCCCCCTACCTCCTCCCCTCCTCCCTCCTCCCTACTTCCTCCCCCCTCCCTCTCTCCCTCCTCCCTACTCCCACTATCCTCTCTAACCTCCCCCTCCTCTTTCTATCCTCCCTACTTCCCCCTCTATCCTTTTAGCTCCTCAATCTCTCCCCTCTCCTCTCTACTCCACCCTCTAGTCTGTACCCCCCCCCCCCCACTCTCCCTTTCTTCCCTACTCCCCTCTACCCCCCTCCCCTCTCCATTTCCTCCCTACTCCCTACCTCCTCCTCCCTCCCTCTCTCACTCCTCCCCCATCCCCTATCTCTTCCACTATACTCCCCCACCCCTCTCCCCTCCCCCCCTCCCCTCCCCCCCTCCCTCCACAGTGGGTTTACAAAGCATCGTTTTTTGTAAGGTCCGGCCAATGCAGTTTAGGGCTCTGAGTCCCCGATTAGAGTAATGGTGACAGGGACTCTTGGCGCGGTTGTTGGGGATTGTGGGGGGGGGGGGAGTGGTGGGGAAGGGGGAAGGGAGTGTTTCTCTCTCTCTCGTCCGTTTCCTGATTCCCCCCCCCCCTTCCCCCATCCCCTA
>NW_020870755.1:107654-109423 GCF_003789085.1 Penaeus vannamei | reverse complement strand
AGGGGAAAGAGGCGCAATAAGGAGAGGTAAGGAGAAAAATTGGATTGTTGACTTCGAGATGCAGGCGTCAATGTTGATATATTTCAGCACATGGATGCATGGCAGTCAGTTCCACTCCCATGATTGATGTCATGCAGTGAATGACATGATTCTAGAGATCCGCTCCATCTGGTGCGATTAGTGTGGGTTGAGGACAAAGTTGGATGAGTGATGGATTGTTTGATTCGGAGAGTGGATGAGACTGAACGAGATGAGACTGAAGTGGAATGAGGGTGGATGTGTTGTGTTCGACTCGGATGAGTGGATGAGATTGAAAGTGGATGAGTGGATGAGACTGAAAGTGGATGAATTGCGTTTGGTTCTAATGAGTGGATGAGACTGAGAGTGGATGAGTGGATGAATTGTGTTCTATTCGGATGAGACTGAAAGTGGATGAGTGGATGGATTGTGTTTGATTTGGATGATAAAGGTGGATGACTTTGGTGTTGGATGAAGGGGTGGATCTTGGGAGGAGGTGGATGGGTGGAAGAATTCGTATGTGGATGGCAAGATGGGTGATTGGATGCTTGGTTGGATGGATGGGTCGTGGCGAGGTGGATGACTTTGTTTGGATGTGTGGATGGGTTGTGGTTTGAATGTATGGTAAGGTGGATGACTTTGGATGGATGTGCGGTTGAGTGCATGGCAAGGTGGATGACTCTGGATGGATGTGTGGATGAAATGCGGTTGTGATCATGGTAAGGTGGATGAATAGGTGTGGATGATCGGTTGATTGCATGACAAGGTGGGTGACTGTGTGGATGAATGGCAGGATGGATGATTGGGTGCACGCCAGGATTGATAAAAGGATAATGTCAACATACATACATATACTTACATACATGCATACATACATGCACACACACAAAGATAAGTAGATATGTTGTGTGTTTGTGATTTCTGCTTCATTCACTCTCTTCCAATCCCTCTCCCGCTCTCCTCTTTCTATTTTCCTTCTTCTTCCTTCCTTTGCCTCTCCCTCTCTTTCCTTCCCTTTCCTCTCTCTCCTTCTATGTTTCTATTCCTCTCCCTACTTCCACTACCTTCCACTTCTCCCTCACACTCCCTCTACTTCTCTTTCGTTCTCCGTGTGTTTCCTTTCTCCCTCTTCTCCCTCTTTCTCCCTATCACCCTTCGTTCTTCCTTTTCCTTATTACCCTTTTACTCACCTTTATCCTCCCCACCATGACTCCTCTATCTATACATATCCTATAATCCTACAATCCTATGACAACCCCTCTTCCCTCCCCCTTTTATCCATCCTTCATCCCCAATATCTTCCCCACCACCCCCTATTCACCCACCCTTATCCCTCCCCTCCCCTAAAATCTACCTGTGACCTTACCTCTAACTTCCTTTTTTTTTATTTCCTGCCTCCTCCTAACGCCCCCCCCCCTTTCCCTCTACCCCTTGCCCCCTAACTTCCCTGCTTACACCCTCCTAATTTCTACCCCCCCCCCCCCCGGTTATCTTCCATCCCCTTTATCCCTTCTCCCAAACCCTTGTCCCTAACCCCCTAGACCCTTAACTTAGTACTCTCCCACCCCATCCACCCCTCCCCCAACCACTCCCCCAAAACGCCCCTTACCCCCCCCTAAACTTCCACCGCCTTAACCTACCTGTCCCAAGTCTCCCTCCAACCCTTCTACCCTATCCCTCCCTCCTCAACCCTTTAGCCCCTATACACACCCCATTCCCTTAACCCTTAACCTCTACCCCTAGAACTCCCC
>NW_020870755.1:87654-97654 GCF_003789085.1 Penaeus vannamei | reverse complement strand
CCGTCGTCTCGCTCTCAGGGTCTCTCAGTCCTCGCTCTGCCAGGATCCTAATCTCACTCGCACTCACAATCCACGCATCACTTCAGTCCTTACTGCTCTCTCGTCTTCCCACTGTGTGTGTATGTAGATGTGTGGTGTTGTGTTGCGTCCCACAGTCTCCATCTTCTCTCTCTCTTCCTAGTCCTGCTTTCTCTCTTCTTTCTTTCCGTTCTTCTTCTCTCCTCCCTCCCTTCCTCTTCCTCTCTCTTCTCTCCTCTCTCCTCTCTTCCTCCCCTCCTCTCTCTCTCTCTCTCATCTCCTCTCTCCTCGCTACTTTCTCTTCATCGGTCTCTCTCCATCTCTGTCTCTTCTTCAGAGTTCTCCTCGTCGATACCCCATCTAGTCCTAAAGTCCCNTCTCTATATATTATAAAATATATTTATATATATATATATATTTATTTATATATTTATATTATTATATATTATATATAATTATTATTATATATATCATATGCTTGCAACTTGTATACTTGCAAGAGTCATGATACAAACAGCTTCGTCTCCCAACAAAAAGTCACGTTACTTTTTACCAGCAGCGCCTTTACTTTCGCCTCAGCTGACTGCACCTTTAAGAAAAGCGGAAATAAACACATCGATGAAAGATCACGAGAGCACATCGCAAGAATGCATAATAACTCACTCTGTAAATATCACAATAAGCTACGATAAACGGAGGTATAAGAGGGAGAGAGAATGAAGGGAGGGAACGGAAGAGAGCGTATGAGAGAGAGAGATAGAGGAGGGAATGAGAGAGAAAGGAAGAGGGGAAAGGAAGAGAAGAATGGAAGGAGAAGGAACGAGGAGAAAAGAGGAAAAGGAGAAGAAAAGGGAAGAGAGAATATGAGAGGAATCGAAGAAAGGGATGAAAGGGGGAAAGCATGAATGAACGAGGGGGAGAGAGAATGGGAGATAAAGAAAACGAAAAAAATAAGGATTGACAGAGAAAATAAGGAGAGAAGGGGGTGGGTAGCAAGACAGAAGAGGAAGATACACAAGACAGAAAGAGAATGATCGAGGATTGGAAACGTGAAACAATAAAACAAAACAAAAACAGAGAAAGCATAAAATAGACAAATAACACAACAAAAAAGACAGAAAGATATAGAGAATTCGTGCTACAAACTAAATCTATTTATTTGTCTGTTTGCTTACCTTCACAAGCAATTATCGCCCCTCTGTCATGCGAGGAAGGGCTACCAACCCTAACGTGACTGACATATTGTAACCTGTGATGCATCGCCAGTGCCTACGCCGGGTCCAAAGGGAGCCACGCGGGAATGTCCATTGTCTTCCCTTTTGTATCCGCGGGATCTCGAAAGTATAATTATATATATATATATATATATATATTATATTATATAATTATATATATAATAATATTTATATATTTATATATTATATGTATATATATATATATATAATATATATAATATAATTATATACGCTATGCTATTGATTTAGATTCTCCCTTTAGGCTCTATCATTCTCTACATTATTCCTGATATTTTAGATAATATTATATATATTGTGTGTGCTGCTCTCGTCCTTGAATGGTAACACTCTGTTGTATATATATAGTATATAATAATATATATATTATATATATATAATATGTTTAATGATTAATATATATATATATAATATATAGTATGTATGTATGTATATACATTGATTATGCATTGTATATATACTAAATACATATGTATATATATGTATATATAATACATACATTAGTAATATATTATATATATATAATATAATATTAATTATTAATATTATGGATTAATAATATATTATATTATATTGGTATATAACATATTTGTTATTATTCTGATATTTATATTATCTGATGCGTATCACACCACGAACAACACCATATACAGAGATAATTATGGTGGTATATCGAGTATTACTTTAGTTGTTACATTTCGGAATAAGCCTAGACTCTGTGTGGATGATTAAATGAATTCCTATGTATAGTGTTCCGCCTTGGATAGTATTCCATCTTGTTGCTGTTTCTACTTTTTCAAGTTTTTTGTTTTTTGAAATGCTTGTGTGCCTGTTGGCTATTTTTGCGTTCGTTGTATTTGTGTTATGATACTTTTGTGTAGCAATAAAAAAAGAACTTGCTTCCCATGGAATGGCTTTCTTATTCATATTGTTTGTCTGTCTTGTCTTTTATTCTCTTTGTTTTAAACTATGTTCATCAATGTTTGCAACCTTTCCGTGTATCATATCTATCCATCTGTTCTATTTGTTGTCTTTCTCTTTGCCTGCCTATTCTTATATTCTGCTTGTAGTCAGACTGCTACTACTATTCCTAACAGTTTATCTTGTGGCCTAGCCATCTCCCTTGATTTTCGCCTCCCATTTTCATATAACATTAACTCCATTTTCATTCATTTTCCTCTGCTCCGCTCGTCTTTTCTGCATCTCATTTTCTCTACTTATCGCTCTCTCTTCTATATACATATCTGCTCCTTCTTCTCCTTCTCTTCTCTTTCTCTTTCGCCTCTCGTCTCTCTCACGTACCGTCTCTTCTCTTCTCGTCTCTCTCTCTCTCGTCTCTCTCGTCTCTTCTCTCTCTCTCTCTCTCTCTCTTCTCTTTTCTCTCTTCTCTCTTCTCTCTCTCTCCTCTCCTTTCACGCTTATTGTATAAAAAAGTATATGTCTAAAAATAATAAATAATAAAGTATCATGGAATAAGAATAAAAAATCAAAGACATTCTTCTGCAACTATTCGCAGGTGAGTTCCGATACACAGAGTAAACAAACACCACACTAAACGAACTAAAGATAGCCAATGAGTTAAGTCGTTCGATGGTTTTCAAATTTCTCCGCTGGACAGTCCTACCAAGCATGAGTTGCATTAGGAAATAATTGCGGTGAGCTCCGAGAATCAAGGAAAGTCGGGTTCAGCGAGTGTTGGGCAGGCAGGTTCAGTCGTTTATTCTGCGGTGGTGAAGGTTTACTAATCATGCTCGGGTGCAGGTCGATCCCCTGATTTTGGAGAGAGAATTTAAGGGTTCAAATTAATGTAGGCAGATACGACACATACATACACACACATACATGTGTGTGCGTGTGCGTGTGTGTGTGTGCGTGTGTGTGGTGTGTGTGTGTGTGTGTGTGTGTGTGTTGTGTATATATATATTATATATATATATATATATATATATATATATATATATATATATATATATATATATATATATATATATATATATATATATATATATATATATATATATATATTATATATATATATTATATATATAATATATATATATATATATATATATATATATATATATATATATATTATATATATATATATATATATATATATATATATATATATATATATATGTGTATGTGTGTGTGTGTGTGTGTGTGTGTGTGTATGTATATATATATATATATATATATATATATATATATATATATATATATATATATATATATATATTATATATTATATATATATATATATATATATATGTATGTATGTATTGTATGTATACACATACGCACACATACACTCACACACACACATATATACATGTATATATATATATATATATTATATATTATATATATATATATATAACATATAGATAGATAGATAGATAGATAGATAGATAGATATACATTATGTATGCATGCTTGCATGTATATAAGTATAATGTCTACATCTTTCTACCAATTACTGCAACCTCTCTCATTTTATTTCGTATTTCCCTCTTCCCTTTCCACCTCTATCCATTTCATCTCTCTTTCTATCCGAATGTCTCTTCTAAAGACCATATCCCCGCCTGTTCATCTGCTAAGATAAGCGTTATCATCGCAACAGATTAGGGATGTTCGTGATTCTCTCTGAAATCGGGGCGTGACGTTTGCAGCAATGGCGTGGGCGATGATAAGATAAATCCTCTTACCGCAGATTCAGCGCCAAATCTGTGAAACAAAACAGCAGTTACAGGGCACGAGAGGGAATTGTCGCGTTTTACAAAATGCGCACGAAGAGGGGGTCTTGCGGTGTTTTTTACTTTTCTTACCTTTCCTCTATCTCCCTCTCTCTCCTCTCTCTCCTCTTTTTTTTTTTTTACTTTTTTTTTTTTTTTTTTTTTGTCTACTCGCCTTTTTTTTCTTTTCCGTTCTTTCTCTTTCTCCTTTCTAACGCACACCCCTCCCTTTTTACTATCCTTCTCGCCTTCCTTCCCTCTCTTCCTCTCTTTATACTATCCTCCTATTCCGTACTGCTATCTCTCCTTTCCTCTCTCTCGCGATCTTTTTATTGTCCGTCTTCCTTTTCTTACAGTCCTCTTCACCTTCCTTCCCTCCTCTATTTTCTTTCCTTTCCTCCTCGCCTTTTTCTCTTTACTATCCCTCCTCTCCCCTTCCTTCCTTCCTTATTCTTCCTTTCCTTCCTCCTCTATTCCCCCACCTCTCTTCTTCTCTTCTTCCTTTCCTCCTACTAAGCCCCTTGTTCCCACCCTTCCCTTATTATCCTCAGCCTCTCCTCATTTTATTCCCCTTTTCCTCCTTTCCTCTCTCCTTTCCTCCTCTCATATTCTCCCCCTCCTTCCCTCCTCTCCTCAGTCCCCTTAAGTCATTCCCCTTTCATTTCTCCTCTCACTCACCCACTCACTCCCCTTCTCATTCCTCCTCCTTTCCAATCTTATCCGTCGCTATCCCCCCTCTTTTCTATCACTTATACCTATTCCTCCTTCCTTCCGTATCCTAACCTCGTTCCCTTTTCTTCCATTCTGCTCTTTTTCTACCCACCTTTCTTCCTTCCTCTCATCAACTCGCACTTTCATATCGACTGTAATCAGCATCCGTCCGGACGATCCAAATCTGAACCCTTATTAACACATTTCAACACCCCCCCCCTCTCCGCCGCCCTCTCCCTTCCTTCTCCCTCGACCTGACTATCCCCGACCCTCCTCCATCCCCCCCCGCCCCCAGCACTCCCCCGAACCCCCACCCCCCTCCCGCCCGACCATCCCAGCCCCCCACCGCACCCCCACAACACATACACACACTCCCCATAAACAACCCCCTTCCTTCCTCCATCCTCTCTCCCCTCCCCCCCTAATCCCTCCCTTCCCCTCCCCTTCCCCCTACACGTCCCTCCTCCCCATCCATCACTAACCCTTCCCGCCTCCCTTCTCTCCCTCTCTCTTTCTTTCCCTCTTCTCCTCCCCCCTCCCTCTCCCTCCCTCCACCTCTCTCTTCCCTCCATACCGTTCCCTCCCCCCGCCGTCACCTACATCCCCTCCTCCCCTCCGCCATAAAAACTCGAAAACTTTCCCTCCTCCACCCTCGCTCCTCCCTCTCTCCTTCTCTCCCTCTCTCCACTTCCCCCTCCCTACACCTCCTAATCCTCCCCCATAACCTAACACTTCCCTTTCCTCCCCTTCTTCTCCCCTCCTCCCCCCCCCCCTTCCCTCTCGACCCCCCCCCCAAACCGTCCCTCTCCCTCTTTCACTCAGCCCTCTTCTCCCTCATCTCCCTCCCTCTTCCCCCTCCCTCTCCCTCCCACCTCCCTTCTCCCTCCACCTCCCTCTCCCTCATCTCCCTTCCCCCTCGCCTCTCCCTCCCTTCTCCCATATCTCCCTCCCCTTCCCTTCTCTCCCCCTCTCTTCACAGAAATCTACCTAAAGGTCTTCACATAAATTATATTAAGTAAATAAGCATGATCAATAATGACCTTTTTTTTACTTTCTTTCTTT
Source organism: Penaeus vannamei (assembly GCF_003789085.1). Lineage (NCBI taxonomy): Eukaryota > Metazoa > Arthropoda > Malacostraca > Decapoda > Penaeidae > Penaeus > Penaeus vannamei. The sequence goes on along the minus strand of NW_020870755.1, from coordinate 91,875 downwards.
CTTTCTTTTTTTTAATAATTTCAGCTAAATTTCATATGATTTGCAATTCCATTATTAATTTACTCCGATGATTATTTTATATTGGTCTTTTTATTATATTATTAAATTATTTATCGATCTATCTATTCCATATCCTTTCCTGTCTATCATTCACATTTCCATCCCATGGATCATCTTCAAGGGCAAGTATTACACTACGCAGATTTAAAGATTATTATATTGTTGACATGTGGTTGAAAGCGAAAAGAACGAAAAAGCGAAAAAAAAAGGAAAAGGGTGAAAGGCCGTAAAAAAGCTAAAAAGGCGAGATAAATTTTTTAAAAAAGAAAAAAAGTGAAAAGGCTAAAAGCGAAAAAAAATGTGGGAAAAGGGCGAAAAAACAACAACGAAAAACGATACAGAAAACAAAACAAAACAAATACGGAACAGCCCAAAAAACTTCAAAAAGCGAAATACTACAAAATACGAAAAGCCAAAAAGAAAGAAAGAAAAAAAAAACAAACAAAAAAAAAAAATAATAAATAAAGAAGCTTCGCCGGTCCACACACGCAAGCTCCCTGCGATCAAGGGTTCTGGACCAGTGAGTATTAAAGAAGAAATTATCATCTGTGCGAAAGGGGAGATGAGTGAGGGGCGAGAGTGAGAGAGGGGAGAGGAGAGAGTAAATGAGAGAGGGGAGAGGGGAGAGGGGAGAGGAGTGAGAGGTGAGGAGTGAGGGACGAGGGGAGAGGGAAGAGGAGAGAGGATATGAAAGAGGGGAATAATAAAAGGAGAGAGGGAAGAAAGGGGAAACGAGAGAAAGAGAAGAGTGAGAATAAAACTGAGGGAATAAAGCGAGAAAAAAAAAAATAGAAAAGCGAATGCGTGAAATGGCTAAAAAGCGAAAAAAAGCGAAAAAAAAAAAGCGAAAAAAGAAAAAATAAGTAAAAAATAAAAAAATAAAAAGCGGGAAAAAACGAAAAAAGTGAAAAATACGGAAAAGCCCAAAACCTTTTAAGTCGGAAAGCGAAATAGTGAAAAAGAGAAAAGACAAAATAAGAATAAGAATAAGAATAAGAAATATTTCTCGATTTGCAATTCCATTTTATTTACTCGTTGGTTATCTTTTATCATTATTACTATTATTATTAATCGATCTATCTATCTACCTTCCTATCTAACAATTCATCTATCTATCGATTCCCTTCTTCATCCACTTCTTCACCTCCTCCTCAATCCATCTATCTGTCTGTTCATTCATTCACTTATCCACCCATGCACTTTCCTTCTCATCCTCAAGGGCAGTATCAATTAAAAAGATTATTTATTGTCGATAGGGCTGAAAAAGCGAAAAAGCGAAGAGACAAAAAAGCAAAAAAAGCGAAAAAAACAAAACAGAAAAAAAGGAAAACGTGAAAACGCAAAAAGGCTAAACAGCGGGATAAATGGAAAAATTAAAAATAAAAGAAAACAGTGAAAAAGGCCAAAAAAAAAAAAAATAAAAATAAATAGATGAATAATAAAGGGAAAATGGGATAAATTAAAAGGTGAAAAGGCTAAAAAGCGGATTAAAACGAAAATGCGAAAAAACAAAAAAATTATACAGAAAATAAAATGCAGAACAACCCAAAAACCTTAAAGTCAAAAAGCGAAGTAGTGAAAAAGCGAAAAGAAAAAAGAAAAAAAAAAAAAAACGAAACGAAACAAACAAAAAAATGATAAATAAAGAAGCTTCGCCGGTCCACACACGCAAGCTCCCTGCGATCAAGGGTTCTGGACCAGTGAGTATTAAAGAAGAAATTATCATCTGTGCGAAAGGGGAGATGAGTGAGGGGCGAGAGTAAATGAGAGAGGGGAGAGGGGAGAGTAAATGAGAGAGGGGAGAGGGAGAGAGGGAGAGGAGTGAGAGGTGAGGAGTGAGGGACGAGGGAAGAGGGAAGAGGAGAGAGGATATGAAAGAGGGGAATAATAAAAGGAGAGAGGGAAGAAAGGGGAAACGAGAGAAAGAGAAGAGTGAGAATAAAACTGAGGGAATAAAGCGAAAAAAAAAATAGAAAAGCGAATGCGTGAAATGGCTAAAAAGCGAAAAAAAAAAAAAAAAAAAGCGAAAAAAAAAAAAAAAAATAAGTAAAAAATAAAAAATAAAAAGCGGGAAAAAGCGAAAAAACGAAAAAAGTGAAAAATACGGAAAAGCCCAAAAACCTTTAAGTCGGAAAGCGAAATAGTGAAAAAGAGAAAAGACAAAATAAGAATAAGAATAAGAATAAGAAATATTTATCGATTTGCAATTCCTTTTATTTACTCGTTGGTTATCTTTTATTATTATTACTATTATTTATTAATCGATCTATGTATCTCCCTTCCTATTAAACAATTCATCTATCTATCGATTCCCTTCTTCATCCACTTCTTCACCTCCTCCTCAATCCATCTATCTGTCTGTTCATTCATTCACTTATCACCCATGCACTTTCCCTTCTCATCCTCAAGGGCAGTATCAATTAAAAAGATTATTTATTGTCGATAGGGCTGAAAAAGCGAAAAAGCGAAGAGACAAAAAAAGCAAAAAAAAGCGAAAACAAAACAAAACAGAAAAAAAGGAAAACGTGAAAACGCAAAAAGGCTAAACAGCGGATAAATGGAAAAAAAAATAAAAGAAAACAGTGAAAAGGCCAAAAAAAAAAAAAATAAATAAATAAATGAATAGATAAAGGGAAAAATGGGATAAATTAAAGGTGAAAAGGCTAAAAAGCGGATTAAAACGAAAATGCGAAAAAACAAAAAAATTATACAGAAAATAAAATGCAGAACAACCCAAAAACCTTAAAGTCAAAAAGCGAAGTAGTGAAAAAAGCGAAAAGAAAAAAAAAGAAAAAAAAAAACGAAACGAAACAAACAAAAAAATAAAATAAAGAAGCTTCGCCGGTCCACACACGCAAGCTCCCTGCGATCAAGGGTTCTGGACCAGTGAGTATTAAAGAAGAAATTATCATCTGTGCGAAAGGGGAGATGAGTGAGGGGCGAGAGTAAATGAGAGAGGGGAGAGGGGAGAGTAAATGAGAGAGGGGAGAGGGGAGGGGAGAAGGAGTGAGAGGTGAGGAGTGAGGGACGAGGGGAGAGGGAAGAGGAGAGAGGATATGAAAGAGGGGGAATAATAAAAGGAGAGAGGGAAGAGAGGGGAAATGAGAGAAAGAGAAGAGTGAGAATAAAACTGAGGGAATAAAGCGAGAAAAAAAATAGAAGTGAAAGCGTGAAAGGCTAAAAAGCGAAAAAAAACGAAAAAAGTGAAAAAACGGGAAAAAAACGAAAAAAGCAAAAGAAAAAAAACAAAAAAGCGAAAAAATACAAAAATGAAAAAAAGCGAAAGAAAGCGAAGAAAAACGAAAAAATCTTAAAAAAAAAAAAAAAAATGATACAACAACATACGGAAAAGCCCCAAAAAACTTTCAGTCGGAAAGCGGAATAGTGAAAAAGCGAAAAAATGATAATAATAACAAGAAGAAGAAGAAGAAATATCGATTTGCAATTCCATTTTATTTATTCGTTAGTTATATTTTCTTATTATCATCATCATTATTAATCGATCTATCTACTTCCTAAAACAATTCATCTATCTATCGATTCCCTTCTTCATCCACTTCTTCACCTCCTCCTCAATCCATCTATCTGTCTATTCATTCGTTCACTTATCCACCCATGCGCTTTCCCTTCTCATCTTCAAGGGCAGTATTTGCACTATCCGTTAAAAAGATTATTTGTTGTTGACAGGGATGAAAAAGAGAAAAGACGAAAAGACGAAAAAGCGAAAACAAAACAAAACAGAAAAAAAGGAAAAGGTGAAAACGCAAAAAGGCTAAAAAGCGGGATAAATAAATAAGAAAAAAACAGTGAAAAGACTAAAATAAATAAATAAAGGAAAAAATGGGATAAATAAAAAAAGCGAAAAAGCTAAAAAGCTAAAACAAACAAAACAGAAAAAAAGGAAAAAGTCAAAACGCAAAAAGGCTAAAAAGCGGGATAAAAAAAAAAAAAAAACAGTGAAAAATGGTAGAAAAATAAATAAATAAATAAAGGAAAAAATGGGATAAATCTAAAAGTGAAAAAGCTAAAAAAAACGAAAAAACGAAAATTCGAAAAGCGATTAAAAAAACGAAAAAACGGCACAGAAAAACAAATACGGAATAACCCAAAAACCTTAAAGTCAAAAAAACAAAATAGTGAAAAGAAAAAAAACGAAAAGAC
>NW_020870755.1:83289-87637 GCF_003789085.1 Penaeus vannamei | reverse complement strand
AAAAAAACGAAAAGCCCCCCCCCAAAAAAAATGTCAAAACGCAAAAGGGCTAAAAAGCGGGATAATGAAAAAAAAACAGTGAAAAATGGTAGAAAAATAAATAAATAAATAAAGGAAAAAATGGGATAAATCTAAAAGTGAAAAGGCTAAAAAACGGATAAAAACGAAAAGGCGAAAAAAAAACGAAAAAACAATGCAGAAAAGAAATGCAGAACAACCCAAAAACCTTAGAGTCAAAAAGCGAAATACTAAAAAAATCGAAAAGCCAAAAAAACAAAACAAAACAAAAAAAAAAGTAAAAAACCGAAACAAAAAAAAAAAAACGAAAAAATCGAGAAGCTTCGCCGGTCCACACACGCCAGCTCCCTGTGATCAAGGGTTCTGGACCAGTGAGTATTAAAGAAGAAATTATCATCTGTGCGAAAGGGGAGATGAGTGAGGGGCGAGAGTAAATGAGAGAGAGAGGGGAGAGGAGGAGAGGGGAGAGTAAATGGAGAGGGAGAGGGGAGAGGAGAGGAGTGAGGGTGAGGAGTGAGGGACGAGGGCAGAGGGAAGAGGAGAGAGGATATGAAAGAGGGGAATAATAAAAGGAGAGAGGGAAGAAAGGGGAAACGAGAGAAAGAGAAGAGTGAGAATAAAACTGAGGGAATAAAGCGAGAAAAAAAAATAAAAAAGTGAATGCGTGAAATGGCTAAAAAGCGAAAAAAAAGCGAAAAAAGCGGAAAAAAAAGAAAAATAAGTAAAAAATAAAAAAATAAAAAGCGGGAAAACGAAAAAGCGAAAAACGAAAAAAGTGAAAAATACGGAAAAGCCCAAAAACCTTTAAGTCGGAAAGCGAAATAGTGAAAAAGAGAAAAGACAAAATAAGAATAAGAATAAGAATAAGAAATATTTATCGATTTGCAATTCCTTTTGATTTACTCGTTGGTTATCTTTTATTATTATTATCATTATTATTAATCGATCTATCTATCTCCCTTCCTATCTAACAATTCATCTATCAACCGATTCCCTTCTTCATCCACTTCTTCACCTCCTCCTCAATCCATCCATCTGTCTATTCATTCATTCACTTATCCACCCATGCTCTTCACCTTCTCATATTCAAGGGCAGTATCAATTAAAAAGATTATTTATTGTCGATAGGGCTGAAAAAGCGAAAAAGCGAAGAGACAAAAAAGCAAAAAAAGCGAAAACAAAACAAAACAGAAAAAAAGGAAAACGTGAAAACGCAAAAAGGCTAAACAGCGGGATAAATGGAAAAATTAGAAAATAAAAGAAAACAGTGAAAAGGCCAAAAATAAATAAATAAATAGATGAATAGATAAAGGAAAAATGGGATAAATTAAAAGGTGAAAAGGCTAAAAAGCGGATTAAAACGAAAATGCGAAAAAACAAAAAAAATATACAGAAAATAAAATGCAGAGCAACCCAAAAACCTTAAAGTCAAAAAGCGAAGTAGTGAAAAAGCGAAAAGAAAAAAAAAGAAAAAAAAACGAAACGAAACAAACAAACAAACAAACAAATACGAAAAAAGAAGCTTCGCCGGTCCACACACGCAAGCCCCCTGTGATCAAGGGTTCTGGACCAGTGAGTATTAAAGAAGAAATTATCATCTGTGCGAAAGGGGAGATGAGTGAGGGGCGAGAGTAAATGAGAGAGGGGAGAGGGGAGAGGAGTGAGGGGCGAGAGTAAATGAGAGAGGGGAGAGGGGAGAGGGAGAGGAGTGAGAGGTGAGGAGTGAGGGACGAGGGGAGAGGGGAGAGGAGAGAGGATATGAAAGAGGGGAAAAAATAAACGGAGAGAAGGAAGAGAGAAATGAGAGAAAGAGAAGAATGAGAATAAAACTGAGGGAATAAAGCGAGAAAAAAAAATAGAAAAGTGAATGCGTGAAATGGCTAAAAAGCGAGAAAAAAAACGAAAAAGCGGAAAAAAAAGAAAAAAACGAAAAAATAAAAAACGAAAAGCGGGAAAAAACGGAAAACCGAAAAAAGCGAAAAAACGAAAAAAGTGAAAAATACGGAAAAGCCCAAAAACCTTCAAGTCGGAAAGCGAAATAGTGAAAAAGAGAAAAGACAAAATAATAATGATAATAATGCTTTTCGACTCAAAGGTTTTTGGGCTTTTCCGTATTTTTTTTTTTGTATATTTTATTCTCACTGTTCTCTGTCTCTCATTTCCCCTCTCTTCCCTCTCTCCTTTTATTATTCCCCCTTTTTCATATCCTCTCTCCTCTCCCCTCTCCCCTCGTCCCTCACTCCTCCTCACTCCTCTCCCTCTCCCCTCCCCCTCTCTCATTTACTCTCCCCTCTCACTCCTCTCCCTCTCCCCTCTCCCCTCTCTCATTTACTCTCGCCCCTCACTCATCTCCCCTTTCGCACAGATGATAATTTCTTCTTTAATACTCAATGGTACAGAGGGGAGAGGGAGGAGGAGGGAGAGAGAGAGGGAAGGAAAGAGAGAGAGAGAGAGAGAGAGGGAAGGAAGAGAAGAGAGAGAGAGAGAGAGAGAGAGAGAGAGAGAGAGGTGGAAGGGGAGGAGGGAGAGAGAGAAAGAGAGAGCGAGAGAGAAAGGAAAGAGGCAGATAAAGATAGATGGAAATAGATAGATAAACAGACAGAGAGAGAGAGAGAGAGAGAGAAAGAGTGTCTGTGTGTGTGTGTGTGTTTTGCGTTTCTGTTTGCGTGTGTGTGTCAGCGAGAGAGAGACTGGAGCACTCCCTCCTTCCCTCCTCCTCTCCCTCTTCCTCCTTCCCTCCCTTTCCTTCCCCTCTCCCCCTTCCTCCCTTCTCCCTCACCCTCCTATCCTCCTTCCCTCCCTCCCTCCCTCTCCCTCCTTCCCTCCTCCCTCCCTCTCCCTCCTCCCCCCACTCCCCTCCCTTCCCTCCTTCCATCCCCCTCCCTCCCTCCCTCCCCCTCTCCCTCTTTCCCCCTTCCCTCCCTTCTTCCCTCTCCCTCCGTCCCTTCCCTCCCTCTATCCCTCTCCTTCCTTTCCTCTATCCCTCTCTTTCCCTCCCTCCTTCCCCCTCCTCCCTCCTTACCTCCCTCCCTCCCTCCCCTTTCCTCCCCCTCCTTCCTTCTCCTCCCTCTACTTACTTCCCTCCCTCCCTTTCCCTCCTTCCCTCCCTCCCTCCCTCCCCTCTACTTCTTCCCTTTCCCTCCCTCCTCTCCCTCCCTCCCTCTCTCTCTATGTCCCCTTCATTGATTACATCTTTCACCGACACGAAGTGAGGAAGAAATGTTGTGTCCGAAGCAAAATATCATGCATGCTGGCTGACTCATGCAAGACCAGGTCATCGCTTATGCATGATATAGGTGCCGAGGTCATACGAGGTCACACGAAACTGTTCTAATCTTCGTAAACTCTCCCGGGTCACGAAAGTGTATATAAGTTCCTCGATGATGATAATAAGGATGAGGATAATGAGGATGGTAATGCGAACGATAGTAATGAAAACGATAATGATGATGATAACGGTAAGAACAATGATGGTCATGATAAGAGCAATAAACTTAGTAATTAGAACAATAATTATGATGATAAAAACAATAATACTGATAATGAATGTGATAGTGACAATAGTAATGGTGATAATGATAGTGACGATAACAGTAACAATAATTTTAAATAATGATAATAACAATAATAATGATAATGGTAATAACAATAATAGTTATAATATTGATGATGATAATGATAACAGCGATAATGATGATATTCATAATATTGTTTATAACAACAACAACAATCGTGTTGATAATAATGATAATGATGATAATAAAAGTAATAATAATTATAATAACAATAATAATAATGATGATAGCATTGACAATGACAATGACAATAGTAATAACGCTAATAATAATAATGATATTGATAGTAATACTGATTATGGTACTAATAATACTAATCAGAATAGTAAAATTAACAATAAGAATAATAGTAATAATAATGAAAGTAATAGTAATAGTAGTAGTAGTAGTAAGAATAATAATAATAACAGTAATAATGATAATGATAATAATAATAATAATAATAATGGTAGTAATAATCATAATAATAATGATTATTATTATCATAATCATCTTAACAATACTAATGATGATGATGATGATGATGATGATGACAACAATGTTCATAAAAGTAATAATGATAGTGATGATAATGATAATAGTAACAATAACAATGATAATGATAATGATGATAATATTGAAAATGATAGTAATAATAATGATGATGATAATAATAATAATTGTAATAATACCAAGGATAATAATAATAATGATAACAATGATAATAATAATAATAATGATATTGATAACAATAATAATAGTAATACCAATAATGA
>NW_020870755.1:48289-50789 GCF_003789085.1 Penaeus vannamei | reverse complement strand
AAAGCACACAAAAACATGCATAAAATTAAACAAGCATAAGAAACACACACACAAAAATAAAATCCATAAAATTCAACAAGCAAAAAAAAAACAAAAAAAAGAAAAAAACACCGCCCCCCACCCCTCCACCCCACCACCCGAAAAAAAATTAAGAACCCAAAACAACAAAACATCGCAACCTAACAGACCTTAAGAAACTATTTACTTTTATTACCCTGTCACCCCCCTCCCCCCGCCCCCCCCCAAAAAAAAAAAGTTGCAAGACATAACGCCAATTGCATTATGGGAAGATGACCCCGTTTGCCCTTGACGTTCGGCCGGAAGCGCGGTCTCGGGTTTCGCGGAAGGCAAACCCGGCGGAGGAAAGCAAATATCTGCATAGGACGGGATTGAATCTCGGGCGAGTTAGGGGGGGGGCGGAGCGGTGTGTGTGGGGGGGTGAGGGGGGGGTGTGTGTGTGGTGGGTGTGGTGTGTGTGTGTGTGTGTGTGTGTGTGTGTGTGTGTGTGTGTGTGTGTGTGTGTGTGTGTGTGTGTGGGTGGGTGGGTGGGTGGGTGGGTGGTGTGTGTGGGGTGGGGGGTTGTGTGTGGTGGATGGGTGTCTGGGGTGAGGGTGGGTGGTGTGTATGGTGGTGTGTGTGTGGGTGGGTGGGTGGGTGTTGTGTGGGTGTGTGGGGTGTGGGTGTGTTGTGTGTGGGGTGGGGGGTTGTGTGTGTGTGTGTGGGTGAGGGTGGATGTGTGTGTGTGTGTGTGTGTGGGTGTGGGTGTGGGTGCGGTAGGTGTGTTGTGTGTGTTGGTGTGTGTGTGTGTGTGTTTGGGGGGAGAGGGGCGTTAAGAGGGGGAGGGGAGGGAGGGGGTGAGGATGCGCGTGAGTGTTGTTAAATGTTTCGTCGTTGTGAATGTGTAGGTATTTGCTTGGATGTATATACGTATGTGAATGCATGAATACTTTTGTATGAGTACATGTATACGTCTATAACGGCATAAATACATATACAACACACGCAAACACACACACATGTATGTATGCATGTATATACATATGTGCGTGTGTGTGTGTGTGTGTGTGTGTGTGTGTGTGTGCGTGTTTTGTGCATGTGCGTGTGACCCCGTGTGCGTGTGTGTGTGTGTGTGATAGAGAGATAGACCTCCGCCCCACACGTTCCACCCCCCCCCCTCCCCCGCCCCTCTCACACACAAGCATCCAGGCGACACATCCTCTGACAAGTGCCATCCCCGCACACATTGTCAAGGTCATTACCCCATCACCCTAATTATTAGTGGCACTGAAGTGGCACTGGGACAAGCTCAAGGACGAAGCAGGGGAACGCACCGCAGTTCTTGCATCCGGAGTTGGCAGTTATGCTATTTTTGACTAGTAGAGTGAGAGAGAAAATGAGACTGATAGATATTATTACCATTATCGTGGCATTGTTTTTTGTTGTTGTTGTTGTTACTGTTGTTGTTTGTTGCTGTTGTTTTTGCTGCTGCTGCTGCTGTTGTTGTCAACTTTGGTATTATTACTGTTATCATTATTATTGTTATTAATATTGCTATCATTATTATTAGAATCATTATCATTATCACCATTGTTATGACTATCATCATTATCACTATTATCACTATTATCATTATCATCATTATCATCATTATTTTCATTATCATTACCATCGTTATTACTGTCATTACTATTGATATAATCATTATCAAAATCATCCTCATTATCTTCATTATTATTACTATTACCATTATTATCATAACCGCGCCCTCTATGATGCTCAAGCAATAAAGAGGATGATGATAATGATATCAGGGCTAACATGATAACTGATAATAACAACAATAATAATGATGATAGAATAATATTAATTATGATGATTCAGAAAATTTGAATGATATTGTTAATAGCTCGATGATAACAATCACAAGAATGATTATAATGATTGTCATTATGCACATGATAATGTTAACAATATAATGATAATGATGATCGCATCGAGTACGTGTGTATCAACGTGTGCATCTGAGTCCGTGTCACCCATGTACTGCATGTGTGCTCGCGTGTGCACGTTGGTTCAAACTTTTAAACAAAAATTGCACATCAGGTTTTTGCATATTTTACAAAAGCTTGCGTGGCGCTGCTCGTTTCAAATAAAAATAAACCCATTTAATCACATAATACGATGCGGGACAGCAACAAATACAGCTGAATTAAGGTCTTGATTATACAACCATAGGGCGGGGTGACGTTGCGCCATTTTTCACTTGTCACTATTTCCCTTTCCATATTTTTCCATATTTTTTTAGATTTAAATGAATCGGATTCACGGAATAAATTGCTGGTTGTGAAAAAAAGCAGACAATTTGAAAGAATTTAGACAGACATATAAACAGACAGAGAAGCATATAGACAAACAGATAGACAAAAAGACAGCTATATGAGACTAAAAATAGACAAAGAAATTACCACATAGGGAAACAATTCGAACTAAAGAGGAATAA
>NW_020870755.1:28289-33289 GCF_003789085.1 Penaeus vannamei | reverse complement strand
TTTGGAAATGTTGGTGGGGTTCTTTCGATGACCTCTAGGAGGAATGGAGTCGCACTATACTGATATCACATCACGTTCTTTGGCTGAGTATTCTCCACAATCTGACCAATCGATATCCATATGACAATTTGCTGGGGAGATAGAGACAGTTCTAAAGGGTTGGATGAGGTTCTGCAGGAATGGAGTTGTCAGAGAAATCAGATATATTTGATAATGTTATAGCTTCAGTTTCAGATGTAAATGCAACGAGACGGGAACTTTCGGGTCGGGTATGGAAGGGGACTCTGCCCACCTACTTTTGGAATCATTGAAAGAGAAGTGTTGCTTAAATAAAGAGCTGTAGGGAGGGGGGTTACAAATAACCGGTCCCACTGACTGGGCTAAATAGAGTATTTAAGATATTTATAGAGTTCGGAGTTTCAGTTTCAGTCCCCGTCTCCTAAAAGTGTTGTCACACTCGCACTTTTTCCGTAATCTTTTTGACAATATTATTTAACATAAATACAAACATTCTCAAATATAGCTCTTGATTTGACTATGCTTGGCTGAAAAAGTTGATGGAAAGGTTTTCATACGGAAACGATCATTATCGTCTGACTGGAAAATTGACAATTCGCTCAAAAATGGACAAAATTTCAGGAAATTGTCAAACAATTGGTGGAAAAAGTGCTAGTGTGACAGCACATTAAGCCCCCCACGACAACAATGGGCACGGGATTGGGGGGAATAGAAAATAAAGAAAAATATTATCATAAGAATATTGTTTACAGCTATATAAACCTACAAATTATATTGCAAGTAACATATCTTCTGAAGTTTCCTTCAAATCAATAGGATGGATTGTTAGAATTGTGTGAGGCACGAGCCAATGAAAATTCACATAGGGGGACATACAATTACACAGAAATAAATATCTTTCTATCTATATACATTTATCTCTCTATCTATATAGTAGATATGTATGTCTTGGCTGATTTATTTCAGTGCATATCCATGCCCGTATAATAAATGTTCATTAGGTTGGGCAGTTTTAACAAACTGGCTGTGTACATGTGACTGAAAACTGATCTAATTTATAAGCTGAAAATAATACTGCTGGACTTTTGACATCTTTTTGACTTCATGGGAAACAAAAGGATTTTTTAAAGGTATAGCATTCTAAAAATGTGAATGTTTGTCACTATGTTTATTATCAGAATCTTTATGTTTACAAATCAGACTCAGGAATATTGTATCCTCACTTGTGTAATAAACCCTTCAGTTATTACAGTTGTATTATCAGTAATAAATATGAGATCCAAGTACAGTATACAAACTAGTTAAGGTCCCAACTACTGGGAACTTAATTGCTAGGGGTTATGTATATACAAGTCTTCACTCTAAAGAGGTTATGTAGCTGCTTGGCACTACATATATCACAGATGAAAACAATCATTTATATGAATTCAATAATAAATCTATTGGGTCTCAGAAGTATGAAAACTACCTCACCTTTGGCTTTAACTAAAAACTTAAAGTTAACATTTAAAATATAATTCAAGAAGATACATCATTAACATTTAAAGATTTTTTTCAACATACATTACATTAAAGACCTTATAATACCAATAGATGCCATCCTTCCAAATATGAAAAATATTTACAAAAAAGAATAATATATCATGCTATTTACTTTTGTAGTTTTTGTCAATACTTCACAGTAGAGTTAACATGCCAACAAAATGGCAATGAGAAAAATAAATATGATAACACAAGCACATCATTTTTGGTGCTGGCACACACATGAACACATATGTTAATACTGTCCAAGAAAGTGATAGCCATAGTATCCCCCAGGAAATCCATAAGGAGTGTAGTTGTATTCTGTACCGCGACTACTTGTATCTGTCATGCGGTTTTGTGGGTCATATCCATATCCTATTGGCTCCTCTGACTTGTATGTTGAGAGGGCTGTATCTGATGGTTTACTTAATGAATTGTCAATGACTGCGCGACTAACATTCAGTGCTGAGACAGAGTGGTTGAGAGGACTAGAGTTCATAGCTGCAGTTGAAAGATCACCAGCAGTAGTGGCATCTCCTCGAGTGAGATCTCTTGTTAAGTCTCGTGATAAGTTGTATGCAGCAGCAGTTAGGTTAGCACCTAAGGTAGTGTTAACCATCTGTGGGGCTTTAGACACTCCTGCAGCAGCAAGACCAGGATGAATGAGTGATGTTCCCTGGTCAGCCTGCGCGGCTGATGAAGAATCCCCAGGCTGTGAATTGCGATTAAGGGTAATTTCAGAATTGCCTCCTTCATGGTTTGTAGAACCTGGAGTCATATTGCTTGGCCCAGCAATGTGCTTTATGATTGGTAAGTGACTAGAAGAATTATCCCCTTCTCCATCTTCAAAAAAGGATTCATCATCATCCCTGTTATGACCAGAATCATTCTCAGCATTTCCCTGTTCATCACAAGAATCTGATTTTCTCTGTTTTGAAAATTTCAGATTGTTATTAGCTTTGAATGTGGCAAGCCATCCATTTGATGCTTTGAAATCATGATAACCAAGTTCAGGTGCAATTTGCAGAGCTTTTGCTCGCAGCATTCCAGTAGTAATCTTAACCCCTGCAACTACAGTCATGTGCCTATACCACTGAATAAGGTGCTGATTCAACAATGCATATTCACTCTTGCGCTGTCTCTTCATAGTTAGCTTCTCACCTCTGAGAAGGCTATCTCTATATATAGTGAGAATTTCTTCCCTTCTCTTAATTATTCCACTAACTTGAGTTTTCCCAATTCCATACATATGTGCAATCTGACGCTGAGATTTACCATCCAAAAATGCCTCAATCACTTTCACTTTTTCCTCGAGGGTCAATGTAGTCCGAGTCTGTTTTTCTCGCTCTTTTACAGGAGGTAATGTAAAGAGAGACAAGGGGCTTATAGCAGGAAATTTTACTTCATCTGATGATTCTTGAAACTTACCGTCAGATGTTCTCTTCTCTGAAAGTTCCCATACAGCAGAGTCTTTGTTACTGCTAGAAGTGGACTTAATTGAAACAGATATTTTGGGGTTATCTTCTGAGGATGCACTTTTTTGCAACAGTATGTTTTCTTTGTCACCATTACACTTTGATCCACTTTCATCAGTTGGGAAAGGTGGGTCACAGTTAACACTAACTTTTTCCATTGATGCCAGTGCTGCAGAAACTGTTTTGCTTTTTAATCTTTCAAGGGCTCTAGTTATTGGCCTTTCCGTTGACTCTGATCCAAACAATGATCTCCTCTCCTTTGCTAGCCACTTCTTCCTACTTTCGTCCATGTTACGCTTTGTTTTGATTTTACGTTTAGCTCTTCGCAGGGAAAGAGATGTGCAAAACAGGGGTTTCCTCTTAGCCAAGGTGCGCCAGTTTTCGCTCTCCTGGCCTGTGGTGAGGCTAATGGTCAAGGGACCATCTTCACAAGGCACCTCTAGAGTCTTCTCCACAACAGGCAGTGACGATGATAAACTATCTTTACTCTTGGGTGTAGGACTCTTGTGTCGCACTGGGCTCAGGTCTGAAAGAGAGGAGGAAACTTTACATGTCATGGTTCTCATCAAGTGTTGCAGTACAAAGACAAGAATAACAAAACAAATATGGGATACAGGTATGATATCTTTCCAAAAAAAAGAAAAAAAGAAAGAAAAAATTATAATCTCCAAAAGAAAGTCTAGGTAAACTAGAACCATAACACTGTTAAGTTTCCTTTACCTCTTCTTTCTTTCCTTTTCATATTCATCAAATTCTTTGACCATTAATATGGTGAGAAAGCTGAACTCTTGATGTGTATAGCAAAATGAAAGAAAGAAAGAGAAAAGGAAGAGGGAGGGAGGGAAGGATGGAGAGAGAAGAGACAGTTACGTGGAAACTGTGGGAGGAAGGAATGATAGATACATAGGAGGGGGGGAGGAGAGACAGTGGGGGAGAGAGAGAGCAGAGACGAGGACGAGAGAGAGAGAGAGAGAGAGAGAGAGAGAGAGAGAGCAGAGCAGAGAGAGAAGAGAGAGAGAGAAAAGAAGAGAGGAGAGAGGTAGAGGAGAGGGGAGAGAGAGGAGGGGGGGGAGGAGAAGAGAGAAGAGGGGGGGGGAGAGAGAGAGAGGAGGGGAGGGAGGTGGAGGGAGGGAGAGAGAGGAGAAGAGAGAGAGAGAGAGAGAGAGAGTAGAGAGAGAGAGAGAGAGAGAGAGATGAGAGAGAGAGAGAGAGAGAGAGAGAGAGGAGAGAGAGAGAGAGGGGAGAAGAGAGAGGGAGAGAGAGAGGAGAGAGCAGGAGAGAGGAGGAAGAGGGAGATGACGCGAGAGAGAGAGAGAGAGAGAGAGAGAGAGAGAGAGAGAGAGAGAGAGAGAGAGACGAGAGAGAGAGAGAGAGCCAGAGAGGAGAGAGGCGAGAGAGAAGGAGAGAGAGAGAGAGACGATGAAGAGAGAAGACCGAGGAGCGAGAAGCAGAACGAGACGAGAGCAGAGAGAGGGAGAAGAGAGAGAGACGAGAGAGAGAGAGAGAGAGAGAAGACGCAGAAAAGAAGAGACCGAGAAAGACGACGGGGGAGAGAGAGAGAGGGAGAACGAGAAGACGAGGAAGAGAAGGAAGCAGAGAGAACGGAGTGAGAGGAGAGAGAGGGAGGAGAGAGAGAGGGACCAGCAGCAGAGCAAGAAGTAAATTTAAGAGAGCGGCAGGGGAGGAGGGAGGGAGGGGAGGGGCAGAGGAGCCAGCAGAGAAGGAGCAGAGAGCGAAGAGAGAGAAGAGAGAGAAGGGGGAGAGAGAGAGATGAAGACACCCGGGGGCGGCCGGCGCGGGGCCAGACGGCACGAGAGGCAGAGCAGCAGAGAACAGCCTCCACCCGGGCACGCTTACGCAACTACTAACACGAGCCCCCGGGGCGGGGCGGGAGCGAGAGAACGAGAGTAGAGACCAGGGGTACGGGGGCGGGGGCACCAGAGGCGAGAGAGGAGAAGGCACGAGAGAGACGGAGAGAGACGA
>NW_020870755.1:9848-24848 GCF_003789085.1 Penaeus vannamei | reverse complement strand
CACAACACCTTCGTGATGAGTTGCCTGCCAGCTCCTGCGCAGTTATCAAAAATGAAAACATGTGACGTCAGCTGGAATCCATCTATTGTCCTAACACCATGTCTCATACATAACCCTGATATAATTTGAAATGCACCGTTCCTTCTTTAAACAAATGGGTCCAGTTGGCATGATATAAATACCATAACCATTATAATTCTAGTTTATTAATCCTGTTTACATAGAGATGGCTCCACAAGTACTGTCACTAAGGAGTCAATATAAACAGCATTGGAAAAAATCTCCTGCATATCCCTGCAAACTTTCCTGCACATTCAAGGATAGGAAAAATCAGATACGGTCACTAGAACATACCAAATAGGTCCTTGGTGGCTGAGCACTTGTAGAGCCATCTGTGTGTCACAAAATTCACTAAAAATTATGGTAAAGTGCACAAACTCAGGGCAAATGCTTTAAAAGTATGAAAACTGCCTGTAAGTTCAGTTACCAAATAACTATGATATGGCAAATAAAAAACTCTAATAGAAACAGTATAGAGTATGACCATCTACACATCCCAAAAAAATTTTGGTCTCCAATCAAACAATGCCATTAAAAAGCCATAAAATTATATGTGATACAGTATCAAAAACAAAGAAAGGATATATGAAGACCTAAGCCTTTCAATACGTACATGCTTTCTTTTTTTCTTTGCTGGGCCTAATCCTTCTTCTTCAATATCTTCTTTTGGTCCTGCATGAGCAATACCTTCCCTGGGTGACCAAGGTTCATTCTTAGCTAAGGAAAGATCAATGCCTGAAGTCTGTGTTTCATCCTGGTCCTCCTGGGTGTTGCCTTGGTGGCAAGGAGCATGAGCTGGTGTGTGAGAGGTAGAGATCGCTTCTGCTGGTGTGTGAATGTTCTCCTTGGAAGGGCCATTGTCATTCACTGTGCTGCCTTGCAACCCCCTCCATCCTCCATCTGCCTCAAGGGTCCTGCTTTCCTGTTGGTTGCTTTGATAGAACTGATCCTCTGGAGACCTGCAGCCTGACCTTGGCTCCTCTGTGACTGGTGTATTTGAGGCAGTTGGGGATGTATGTCCCATGAATTTCTTTAGGGAAGTATTGGAACGTATACGTGAGAGCCCCTTCACCTCGAGCATATCAGCAACCTCAAGGACAGATTCCATCAAACTCTGATCTACCTGAAAAAATGAATAAAACATGTAAATATACACATTCTTTCAACATATTTGTCTATAAGCACTTAGAAGCTTAAAAAAATATATATATATAAATAAATAAATAAATTTTAAAAAATCATCATCATCATCATCTAGAGTATCATGATCAATAAGGAGAACTGGATATATGCATTTATTTTCATGCACCATCTAATTTCCATTGTATTAAAAGATATTCTAAGGCCTTTTAAAGTCTTTACAGATTTACCCATGATCTTCCTATTGCACTTTTTTTTTTAAAGAGCTGCCAACTCCTTCACAGAAGAAATTACAATTTTCGATAATCATTTACATATTTCTACAAATTGAAAAGGCCTGAGGCATCAAATCTAATTATTTCATCAATATACTATACCTCATGGGCACATATTATACTCCATATCTCGGAGGTACGGTATACACTATTAGAATTAATAACATTATAGTTATCTTAATGTATTTTTTTCCCTAAAAACGAAAAAGGTGAACAGGTGAGACAGTTAGAACCAGTAATTACTCCATGCTGACTAAACTCTTGTTGAGCCATCCATTTATAACTCAATACCTAAACTAAAATAGTACTGAATATGGAATTACGTCTTGCTATCCCATAACATACAAGTGGCTAAACTGATCTAGAACTGATCTTAGTGATACAGCTCTTACAAAAACATACATACAATGCTGTTTACATACTCTTGACATCTAATGCTTACAATTACTCTCATAACATTTCTCCCCTTCGAGATTTAACTGGTCACTGAATGGTATGTGTCAGTAACATGGGCAACCCCTCTCTCCTTCTGACTTTAAAATGCTTATTGTGACACCTTGAATGTGTCAGCCAATGAACAGACATCTTACTGTCTTTTCATCTTCCTTAGGGTCTTTTAGCTGAATGATTCTTAGCCAAAAGTATACTCTGAAACTCATGCAATTCCAATCCTCTTTTCTGATCCAACTGGTTTCCCTTGTTTTCCTTTTGAAAAAGCCCCCTCACTTCTTACTCAGAGCTAACTCTAAATTGGATAATTCCAGTGCCATCCATCAATTAATTTGTCTCTCTCAGACTTAAGGGCACTGAAAAAAGGGGGTAAGTTTGCCAAATGATCCAGATCACATTTTAATTTCATTAAAAACTGTCCGTAGCTTTTTGAGTTAGAAAAAATATTCTTGATTATTATCCAGATCATCACCAAAATGTAATGGCATCTAAGTACTGCTAAGAGACACCTGATAAAAATCTCATAAAAATCTGTTCATAACTTTTTGTATTATCCTGAAAAAAAAGAAAAAAGAAAACAAAAGAAAACAAAAGAAAAAAGAAAATAGAAGAAAAAAGAAAAAAAGAAAAGAAAAAGTAAATAGAAGAAAAAAAAGAAAAAAGGAAAAGAAAAAAGAAACAGAAACAGAAAAAAAAGAAAGAGAAAATGAAAAAGAAAAAAAAAAGAAAAAAAGAAAAAGAAGAAGTAGTAACAAGATATATAAATATAAGGTCATAGAATACACAGAAATGATCTGTATATACTTGTATATCTTATATACATAGTTTTACACCACCCTGTATTTGTATGTCTGTATTTCACTGGAGTGTTGGTTTGCAAGGTGGGTGTTTCGTCCTGTAGAGATACAAGGCCTGGGACCCTCGCCTCAAAAACAAATGCTTGTGGCCTTTTCTCTTAAGTCCCCTGCGCTGCGATGCGCAGGCATGAAAAACGATCATATCTGAGACCAGTATTATATGTTGTAAAGCCCCATTAGACCAACAATAAAGGGTAATAATAGTTGATTATATCATACAGAATTATTTCATAGAACAATTGTTATCCAAACTGTAAAATATATGAAGAGGAAAAAAACTTGCAATATTTCCATACATTACATTTCTACGAATAGCACACACAATTTAAGTCCGAAATAAACATATTATGGCTCATTTCATAGCTGAATATATTGCACGTTCCACAAAGTTTTTGCTATTTTTTCTTGAGCTTCTTGTAAAAGTGACAAAAAAAAAAAAAAAAAATAAATAATAAAAAAAAAAATAATAAAAATAATAATAAAAAAAATATATATGGTGTTCTAAAAATTGTTTACGTAAAATATTCACAAAATAAAAACTAGGTCACAACTGAAAAAAGTGCTTTGAACATGCACTAGATAAAAGGTTTTTCTGTTTGAAAAAGAAATCAGAATGCCTGTGTTATATTTTTTGGATTTTAGATAATTTTTAAAAATGATAATTGTACACTAGAAACACCCCAAATCAATGTGATCCTACAATAAAATAAGTTGCATGGTGAGGTATTGTTATATGATGGGAATTTCCACAAGACTTTGGAATGTAGGTAAATGATAGGAACATTACTCTTATACCCCATTTTCTTAATACTAAAATAATCATGAGAATACACAAAAATTCAACTTCCGATATTTTGAGACTCTACCTTTGCAGGCATCAAAAGTTGTAGCACACTCAATTTTACTCCAAAATAAATGTTTTATGAATCATTTTGTAGCTGAATAATAAATCTCATGTTTATTCTATTTTGCTTTTGCAATGCTTTCTTTTGCTTCTTGTAAAAGTGACATATTTGTAAAAAAAAAAAAAAAGAAACTTCCTCTGAAATCAGTTATTCCAATTATTATAAAAATATCAATAAAAAAAAGAAAATACATAAATAAATAAATAAATTTATGTAATTATGATTATGTAATAGGAACATTACTCTTATACCTCATTTTCTTAATACTAAAAAAATCTTGAAAATACACAAAAATTCAACTTCCGATATTTTGAGACTCTACCTTTGCAGGCATCAAAAGCTGTAGCACATTCAATTTTACTCCAAAATAAATGTTTTATGAATCATTTTGTAATCTCTCAAGAAAACAAGATCTAAATAGCAGGACAATTTTCTCTACTTCCCAACTCTAGAACTTTTAATAACCAACTAGAAATGGGAATACATTTGCTAAGGAGGCCCTAGGATGGGCACTAATCCAACTATGTAGCACTCCAGACAGGTTCTTTATCATTGCTCAAACTTGAATTCACTCACCGCGCTAGATCTATTTTATGTTGAGCATTAATACCTTGGGTGGGTGCTTCATGCGCAGGGTGGTGTGAAGCGATGGAGTGGTAGTCTAGTTAGTGTTAAGAGCTTTTGCATGCTTTCTCGCTTACAGCTGCCACCGCTGGCTAGCCTCATGTGAAAAAGGGAGCAGCTCTGCATAAGCCTACCCCTGCCAGTGCCTCCTCGTGGCCTCCCATGGAAACTGGGTACCTTGCGGTTCCAGGCTAAACTGAGGGGGATCTCGGACCAGCAAGAGGCCCCAGAGGTTCAGGGTCATGGCCCACTGGCGTGTGGACACGCCCTGGCCCTGTACCAACTCCTGCCTCCTAGCCCCCTGGGGTAAATGGGAGGCTCAGGGGAGGTGGGCCTTGCCAGTCCTCCTCCCCCCAGATATAACCAATCGGCAGTGTTTCAAATAAACGGAAAGGCTGGGAGGAGGGCAAAAGTCTCTCCCACCCAGCAAGTGAGGCAGACTGTGGGCCCTGCTGGGAGGGTGACTGCTGGAGCGCAGGCTGGGAACGGGAACTACTCATCTCGCCTGCGCTCTGGTGGCCGCCAGCCCAGAGTGAAACTTGTGGGGGAAAGCCCTCGGGAACCCCACAGGTGGATGATGGGGCACGCAACCCGCCACCCCCTTTTATATGGGGCAGCGTCGGTAGGGGTGGCAGAGGTGGCATCTACCCGGAGCGACTGCCAGAGGCTGAACCTCGGGCGGAAAGTCAGGGTGGGGGCTTGGAACGTCCGTTCTTTGCGTCAGGACTATCGGTTGCCTCTACTGTCGAGGGAACTGGGGAGGCTGAGAGTTGAGGTAGCTGCTCTCTCAGAGGTGAGGAGGCCTGGCAGCGGCATGACCTGTGTAGGTGGCTACACCTATTACTGGTCGGGCCGCAGCGACGGCCGCCATCTCCAGGGAGTAGCTATTGCCATCTCCAGCAGACTCCAGCCCTCGGTAGTAGAGGTTACTCCTGTTGATGAGCATATAATGGTATTGAGATTGAAGCTATCTTTTGGCTTCATGTCTCTTATTGCTGTGTACACTCCTAACGATGTTTGTAAACTTGACGTGAAAGAGATGTCCTACGCCAAACTTACATCTGTGGTAGACAGATGTCCCCGGCGAGATATTCGCATTGTTCTGGGTGACTTCAATGTGGTATCTGGCTGTGATTGAGCTGGCTATGAGATGTCTGTCGGTCCCCATGGTTCAGGAGCTGATGCCGGTAGCGAAAATAGCCTCCTTTTCCGGGACTTTGCTAGGTCCCAGAAATTGAGGATTTCTGGCTCCTGGTACCAGCGCCCAGACCCACATCGCTGGACATGGTACAGTGATGCGGGTAATGCAGCCAAGGAGATCGACCACATACTCGTTAGCACTCGTTGGAGGATCCTTCACAATTGTAGGGTGTACAGGAGTGCTGAGTTCTGAGGTACTGACCATAGATTGGTTGTGGCTACCCTCCGGGTCCACTTCAAAACTCCCAGCGGTCAAATGATCACACTAGGGTGTTTCATTTGGACAGGCTGAGGGAGGGGGAGTGTGCCCGCGGGTTTGCTGAGGCAATCTCTGATCGTTTCGCAAGGCTTGACAGTCTGACAGACCCTGTTCTTCTGTGGGATACCTTTAAGCGTGAAACGCTTAATGCAGCTCAAGATACGATTGGTGTACGCCCGAGAGCAGTACAGAATTCCATCTCGCAGGAGACACTGGAAGCCACAGATGCATGTCATGTGGCTCGTCTGATAGGGGATCGGGAATTGCACTGTTCTCATATGTGCAGAACTCGGTCCCTGTTAAGAAGGGACAAGGAACAGTTTATTAAGAGTCTTGCAGAGGAGGTAGAAGGCCAGTTCTTAGTAAATGACCTTCGTCCTGCATACCAAGCCCTGAGAAAGCTGAACTCCAAGCCCTCTTCACAGGTGACCGCAGTTCACTCAGTAAGTGGTCATAACGTTTCAGATCCTGTTGCAGTGCGGGAACGTTGGGCTGAGTATTTTGAGCAGCTGTACCAGGTTGACCCACCAACAGTTAACTTGGATGCGGGTAGTGTCGAGATCCCGCTGCCGGATCCACCCATCAGTGAGGACCCTCCCTCCCTAACTGAAGTTAGGGGGGTGATTTCCAAGCTGAAGAGTGGTAAAGCAGCAAGTATTTGCGGCATACCAGCTGAACTGTTGAAGGCTGGTGGTGAACCTATGGCACGGGGGTTACATGCTGTCCTGGCTGCCATCTGGCGGTCTGGTACCGTTCCTCCTGACCTGTTGAGGGGTGTGGTCATCCCTCTCTGGAAGGGGAAGGGGGACCGTTGGGACTGCAGCAATCACCGAGGCATCACACTGCTCAGTATACCAGGCAAAGTTCTCGCCCACATCCTTCTGAGACGTATCAGAGACCATCTACTGAGGCACCAGAGACTGGAGCAATCCGGATTCACTCCACAATAGACCGTATCCTCGCGCTTCGAGTCATTGTAGAGCGCCGTCGTGAGTTTGGGCGTGGGCTGCTTGCAGCCTACATCGACCTCAAGAAGGCGTTCGATACGCTGCATCGGGAGTCACTTTGGGAGATCCTGAGGCTGAGAGGAATTCCAACAAGGATTATTGGACTAATAGCAAGCCTGTATACTGGTACTGAAAGTGCTGTAAAGTGTGGTGGGGGCCTGTCGAGGTTCTTTTCTGTTAGTTCAGGAGTGAGGCAAGGCTGTGTTCTTGCGCCAACTCTTTTCAACACTTGCCTGGATTGGATACTGGGCAGAGCTACTGTTCAAAGTCATTGTGGAGCAACATTGGGCAATATCAAGGTTACAGACCTTGACTTTGCTGATGACATTGCCATTCTATCTGAGTCTTTGGAAACCCTAGTGGAGGCTCTCGATGCATTTAGCAATGAAGCGAAGCCCTTGGGTCTAGAGGTCTCCTGGACCAAGACCAAGGTCCAGGAATTTGGGGACTTGTTAGGAGAACCTGTTCAGTCGGTACGTGTTTGCGGCAAGGACATTGAAGTCACAGAGAGCTTTACATACCTTGTTAGTGTAGTTCATAACTCTGGGCTGTCAGACCATGAAGTCAGCAGACGGATTGGCCTGGCAGCAGGGGTCATGAACTCTCTCAACAAGAGTATTTGGAGATGTCGGTACCTGTGCAGAAGGACCAAGCTACGGGTTTTCAAGGCCCTCATAATACCAGTTTTGCTATACGGTAGTGAAACCTGGACATTGTCCTGTGCCTTGGAGGCTCGTCTTGAAGCCTTTTGTAATAGGTCCTTGCGCCAGAGCATGGGGTACTGTTGGTGGGACCATGTGTCCAACCAACGGTTGCACCGTGAGACTGGCACAGGACCTGCTATCTGCACAATCCGTGATCGCCAACTCAGGCTATACGGCCACCTGGCTTGCTTTCCTCAGGATGATCCTGCCCATCAGGTCATCTCTGTTCGAGACAACCCTGGGTGGAGGAGGCCTGTGGGACGACCGAGGAAGTCTTGACTTGGGCAGATCGACCAAACCTGTCGTGAAGAAATAGAGATGGGCTGAGTCCCTGCCTGGCGTCTAGCCATGAGGGATCCTCGTAGGTGGAAGCGAAGGGTGGATGCGGCTATGCGCCCCCGTCGGCGTCAGCTCCCTTGATGATGATGATTAATACCTTCTTGTGAAGTTTAAATTGGTCATTTAACAGCTTTCTTTGGAACTATCAACCTTTGGAAACCAAGTGGCATTGAGAAAGATAGAGCTACAAGAAATGGAGAATAATCATTTGTGGTAGTTTGATCCAGAATGCATAATTTTGGCCATCGTACAGAGCAGTGGTCCTCAATCTGTGCACTGTAACACATGTGCTGCATGCAATGGCTTTGCCATAAAAAAATGTTAGTTTATCCTTATGCATATAAAACAACTATACATGCACACACACACACACACACACACACACACACACACACACACATATATATATATATATATACATATATATATATATATATATATATATATATATATATATATATATATATATATATATATATATATATATATATATATATATATATATATATATATAATATATATATATATATATATATATATATATATTATATATATATATATATATATATATATATATATATATATATATATATATATATATATATATATATATATATATATATATATATATATATATATATATATATATATATATATATATATCACTTGTATAATGTACATTTAGAACTTTTATTGAAATCTGTCTTTTCATTTTTTGGGGATACATTTGATATAATCAAGAATAGACATGTTTTCTGGTCTAGATAATCTCTCCATCTTGATAGATCCACCTATTTCATGCCAGCAGTGCTTAGCCTATTTTCTCCCTTGTTTGTTTATTTCTTAGTAAATATTGATATATGCATGAAAAACATCTTTTGGCTGCCCAATCCTAATCATCTGATCTAAAGCATCATAATCAGTAAAAATAGTGCCACACATGTAAAGTGTTACTCTTCAAATTACAAAGAGAAAATGCGAACTTTGTGAAAGTTGAGAAATCACTGGAGTTGTCTGCTGGGGGATATTTAAGCCTGGATTTAGAGTCCAAAGCAATTTATTTGCAAGTAATGTCTCAATTAAATTCTATATTCAGAATCAAGTTACTTCAAAGTAATTTGATTGAAAATTAAGGATTACTGGAACAAAGCCAGTCATTTGCCAAGATGTGCCCTTCCTCATGTGATCTCATGAAAAAAATCATGAAATCTAATACAAAGGCAACCTAAACATAAAATAGTTATCAAATATTTATGTAAATCATAATATTGTTAAAACATATATGCAAATTTCCAAATGAAATTACTGTCTGTAATTTAGACGGCTATCATCATGAAATTTGATTTAAAGTTATGTTTGCACCAATCAGCACCATTAATGTAAACAGAGATGAAACAGGGAATGGGCAGTCATTTTTATTTTGAGTGATTTTTTGGAATCACTAAGCTCATTTTCTGAAAAGTTTCAAACAGAACAAATAAAACCTTAAGGGAACCATCTACTCTTTTAGGCATTTTTCACCCTTCTTGCCAAATTTGATTTAAATGCACTTCCAAAGAGTTTCTCTGAATCTCCCCTGAAAATTTCAAGGCCCACCTGCTATTTTTCAGGTGGTATCAGCCACTTTCGATGTATCGATGAATTTTCACCTCACCTTACAGAATCAGCAATTGTGATATAACAATTAGATAAAATAAAAAAAGGAATAATTTTCTGAAAGCTTATAAAATTTCACCTAATATGAGACCTACCTTCATCTTTTTTGAATAATCTAAAAAATCTGGTAAACTTTAAAAAACACTAATGTATACAAATATATAAAAATCATATGCCATATATATGGAGTATTTTCTTTTCTTTATGCTTTGATCATATTTCATCAGTTTCATCCTTGAGCACAATGTTTTGAACATGCAAATCCCCCACCCACCCCAAACTGGTGTAGGTTTGCCAAATGATCCAGATCACCAAAATTTTATGGAGTCTAAGTTAGGCTAAGACATACCTCAGGTAAAAATTTCATTTAAATTTGTCATGACTTTTTGAGTTAGAACAAATAATTCCTGCCTCCAAATCAATTCCTGAATCCAAAAACCACCAAAATGTCACGGCATCTACGTAAGGTTCAGATACGCCTCTGGTAAAAATCTCCCTAAAATCTGTTCATAACTTTTTGAATTACCAGAAAAACGTAACAAACAAACAATCAACAGACAAACAAATAAACGGAAATAACAACATATATAAACATAAGGTCATATAAGGAATACATGGAAATGATCTGTATATACTACATACTTTATATACATAGTTTTACACTGCCCTGTATTTGTATGACTTTTATTTCAGGGAAGTGTTGGTGTGAAAGTTGGGTGTTTCATCCTATAGAGTTACAAAGCCTGGGACCAATACCTCAAAAACAAATGTGCGCTTCCCCTTCTGACTGCCTCCGTTGGCCTTGAGAATGATCATTTTTTTTACTAGTACTGTATGTTGTAAAACCCCATTAGAGCAACAATAAATTGAAATAATGGATAATTATATCATATACAACTATTTCATATATGATTTATTATCCATAATGTAAAAAAAATGAAGAGGAAAAAATCACGAAATTTCGGTGCTTTACACTTTTATGCATAGTACACACATTTTCAATCTGATTTTAACGTAATATGGCTCATTTTGTAGCTGAATAGTAGATCTATTGTATGATGCAATATGGATTTGCAATATATTCATGTGCTTCTTGTAAAAGTAACATATATGAAACATTGCCCCTTTTATGGTGTTTAAAAAATCACCTACATAAAATATTCACACAAAAAAGTTGGTCAAATTTGAAAAATGTACATCCCCCATGCACTAGATAAAAGATTGTTCTATTCAGATATGAAATCAGAATTACAGTATTACTTTTCTTTGATTTCAGAAAAAAAAAAAAAAAAGGTCAATGTAAGCCGAGAAACACCCCAACTAAAGTGCGACCCTTTTGTAGTCTTCAAAAGCTGTAGCACACAAAATTAGTCCAAAATAAATGTGTTATGGCTCATTTTGTAGCTGAATGATAAATCTAGCACTTGTGTCATTTTGTTTTTGCTATTTTTTCCTGTGCTTCTTGTAAAAGTGACATAAATATAAAAAAAGTCATTTTTATTTTGTTCTAAAAGCTGTCCATGCAAAATATTCACAAACCAAAAACTAAGTCATAATCGGAAAAAAAGTCCTTCATACAAGCACTAGATAAAAGATTTTTCTGTTCAAAAATGAAATCAGAATATCTGTTTTTTGTTTTTTTTGAGATCTTAGAGAAGTTTCCTACTATGGTCAATGTAGGCCTATAAACACCCCAAATCAGTGTGACCCTACCATAACAAATGTTGCTTAGTGAGATGCTATTACTTGAGAGGAATTTACACAATACTTTGGAATGCAGGTAAATAATAGAGGATTATGTTGGAAGATTATTCTTATAGCCCATTTTGTTGTTACCAAAACAATTATGACAATATATGGAGAGAGAGAGAGAGAGAGAGAGAGAGAGAGAGAGAGAGAGAGAGAGAGAGAGAGAGAGAGAGAGAGAGAGAGAGAGAGAGAGAGAGAGAGAGAGAGAGAGAGAGAGAGAGAGAGAGAGAGAGAGAGAGAGAGAGAGAGAGAGAGAGAGAGAGAGAGAGAGAGAGAAAATCTTGAAACGACCTCCGAGTCTTCAAAAATTCTAGCACACACAATTTTGTCCGAAGTAAATGTCTTATGGCTCATTTTGTAGCTGAATGAAAAATCTAGTGCTTGTAACATTTGTTTTTTGCAATATTTTCCTGTGCTTCTTGTAAAAATGACATGTAATTTTTTTTTTTTTTTTTCTTGCACAGTCAGTTTCTACATACAAAAATAGAAAAGTACTTGTTACTAAGCACTAGATTTAGGATGAATCTATTAAAAAATGAAATTAGAATACCAGTGTCTTTTTTCCAGGATTTTATAGAATTTTTTTTTTTTTTTTAACAATAATTCAAAGACTATTCAGGCGATAAAAAAACATTCCTTCTGAGATCTCACTAGGGTATAAATAATTGGGAGCACATTTCTTCAAAATCGACAATAAGCAATGCTGGTTATTGTCAATACATGTCTGTGAGACAACTTCACCACAGATTTTCATTTTGCTTTAGAGTAGCACATTAATAATTTCTATTACTAAGTACGTAAGTAATAAATACCATTATGCAGTAGAAACATTGTATTCCAACACTATTTTGTTTCAAACCTTGCCAAATAAGATATGTGCTTACATATTCATTGAAGTAGTTTACTTCACTCTAAATTTCCCATTCTTGCTTACTTTTAGCATTTTACTTGCAAGTAAATTACTTCACACTTTAAGTAAAAGCTTTATCATCCTTATGGCACCTATCTGTACCATTGCTCATCATTACATCAGTAACTTCTTTTTTTTAGGATAACAAAGTAAAGGATTACACTCAAAAGATTACAAGAATTAGCCTCTGGTCTACTCTATCATATCAAGACAGATATCTATTGCTTACTACCTCTAGTACTAAGTGTCCTCATGGTATGTGAACACAAGAGATGCAAACATGTTTCTGAACAATAATTCAAGTATATCTAGGGCAATGGTGCTTTGAACATGTGAATTTCTTTATCAAATAGGAAAGCTAAATCCGTCCCCTAATATTCTGAAATCTGTAAGCATAAGTTCATTATCATTAGATATCATAGTCTTTACTCACCTGTGTATTTCCTTGATACATGTAATCTAAGAGACAGCTCATCTCACGGAACTTTGCCCCTCGAAGTACAATCATAGGATACTGATCAGAAGCAACCTCTGACAAGACTCGCTGGAAATAGGCAGATGTGGAGGCCAAGATTGCCTGGTGTGCCTTCATCACGAAACCATCATCTGATACAAGAGTCACGTCACAGAACTGCTCCTCTAGCCTTTGCAGTGTTAAAACCTGAAAAGAGAAGCTAAGTTCAAAAAAGCAAAGCTGGTCTTATTCTGTTCAGTGTACCTTATTAGAATGCAAAAGCTATTTTCTAGTAGTCATAACCAAATAATAATGCATTTGTAAATCAATAATTCACATGATAAGGGCATCTTAGTGCCCTCTAAAATTAATGACATAGAACACACAGAAATATTCAACTATATATAATATATAAAGCCAGGAGCTAAATGGCATGTTAGCAACAGAAAAAGATGAAATCTTATTCAAAGTGACAGACCTTACACTTAAAATATTATTGTGAATCAATATAAAACTACCTGCAATGAGTCTTTTAACTTCTGATAAAAAACAAATAAACAATCATCAATTTTACCTTTGAAACATGCTGCATGTGGTCATTCCAGCGGAATCGCAACTGTCGCTCACTGCTCAGGGAAGCCATTTTAAATCTGTGAGATAATTAACATATTTAATAAACTTTTAGAAGATACTCCTAGCACTATGAATATGAGTAGTATATACTGGCTTGCACAAACTGCAAAAACTACAACCATACATACATATCTTTCACTCTCTTTATACAAGGTCTTGTGCTCATATTCTGAGACACTTACAACACCTTTTCCACTTGGAACCAAAGTTCCAGTATCTTAAACCTGGGTTTATCTTTAAGATATGGAAACACTAAGTTAGGGCAATAGAATATGATATTCTTGTAGAGAACCAAAAGATGCAGTTGTACGTACAAGAAATAATCTGCACACACAAATCGTTATGCTGCAAATAAAGGAAAAAAAGAAACAACCCAAGTCCACTTGGTGCTCTTGAGCTTCAGCTCAAACTTGCTATGGGGCCGAGGTTGTTGCAAATGGGTAGGGGGTTCCATGCAATAATTCCAAGTTATGTGGATACTAGAGAATGTGATGAGTCCGGTGTTATCAAAATCATCATGATCCGTTATGTGGCGCTATTGTGTAAAATTACCGCTAATTTGTTCATTGCTTTTGATAGACTTCTTTTCCCACCATACCAAAGTTAAAAGCAACCCAAAGCATAATGTAATTTGGAACTTATCAATGGTAAAACAACTTTTTTTGGAAATTTGGGTTTTACCTCAAGATTAGGAGCAATGAATCTTGTTCGTGGGGCCTTTTCAAGAGTACCAATAGTGGCTCTACTATCAAGTATAGGTCCCTTTTATTGATCTCTCTCTACATCTAGTGATCTAACACAACTAGAGGGGTGAAATATATATATATTCATCTATATCAACTCTTTTTCATACTTTCCTTCCTTTTCAAACACTAATAGGACAGGTCTCTTGTCATTCCCTAGTTTTCAGGAAAAAAGCGCAATTGCAATGTTACCAATCTCACCATTTCATCACAATGTAGAAAAATGTTATAAAATTCGCAGGATCTTCAGAATACGCCTATTTTTTCCCCCAAAAATCCGTAATATACAACAAGATGGCGACGGGTATGCATCTTGTAAAAGTGCGTTTTTCGAAACTCGTTTAACATTTCATTATTAGTAGACTTGGTATGCAGTATCAGATGGTGTTTCTTCTCTTCTTATTTATCTTTATATTTTGATAATGTCATTCCCTCGATGGTCAGTAAGATTTGATATTATTATTCAGAATAATTGTCTGAAGAGGGAATCAGTTATTAGTCCTACTCTGATTTGAATTGACATATAATGTTTTGATTTCATGTTTTATTCTTTTCTTTTTTATAAGAATCTAGGGATGTCATAATAATCTCGATGTTCACGTAGACGCAAGAGAAAAGATGATACACCGCTAGCTCACTCGAAGCGGTAAATTTAAATTTAGGAAGTCTATTTAAACTTCTTTATTACGAACCAAAGGACATCACCATGGTGAAAAAGACACCCAAGAATCCAAAAGAAAGAGTCCAATTTCCCAGAATGTACCACTAGGCCCCAGGCATTGGCAAAAACAGCGAAAATCATCTAAAATGAGGAAATGTCCCGTTTTCTTTGGCCATGTGACGTTTGTTGATATCCGCGTTCTTATGTCCCCTGGAGGAGACACTCACACTATTTAGGGTGATCTTAGGGCTCTACGGAAGTCTTATGTCGAAGTACAAGATATTCTCCCCGACAAGGGCGACAGGTGAGCACGACGATGTGAATTATTATGGGTTTAAATCGAGTTAAAAGGGGGAAAATCAG
This sequence comes from Penaeus vannamei, assembly GCF_003789085.1. Classification (NCBI taxonomy): domain Eukaryota; kingdom Metazoa; phylum Arthropoda; class Malacostraca; order Decapoda; family Penaeidae; genus Penaeus; species Penaeus vannamei. The sequence goes on along the minus strand of NW_020870755.1, from coordinate 9,859 downwards.
CTGATTTATTA
>NW_020870753.1:982821-985321 GCF_003789085.1 Penaeus vannamei | reverse complement strand
AGAAAATTACAGGTGGTGGGATCATGACGCCATGGGTAAATTTGGCTTAGTGCTGGGGTGACAGGAACTTACCATCATGAGAATTTTGGTTTAAGGCTTTGTTGATGGGACTGACTTGGCATGAGTGCATAAAGCTATTGGAGGGTGATTAGACAGTCGGCATTTAGGGAGGGTTTTATTGCATTATTTCCATTGATAAATGAGTGTAGAATGTACCATCTGTAAGCTATGACTGGAAGAGTGCTGGTTCCAGGGAGTAAGTTATTTCCATGCACTGGATCCTATTCCTGCCTGCCATGACAGGCAGCACAGGTTGTAGTACAGAAAATCGCATACTATGAAAAAATAAAAACATTAGAAAGGGGAGGCATCCAGTCTTGTCACCGCACACAAATATCCATGTACACCTTACCTATATGCCATACCCCAGTTGCTGTTGAAGTTAGCCTAATGCCCGCATTTTGGCCATATGCTGGCAGTGAAGCATCTGGAGCTAAGGGATTAATATACACTGCTGTATATATTAATGAGGCAAAGATGAGAGGCATAGGCATACTATTACTCACACACTCACTTCATATTCATGTGATATTTTTGTTTCCTATTCAGATTGTTGGTGTACATATTGGCCTAATCACATCATGCATTGCACCGTAGCTATGGACATGTTTGTCTCCTGCAAACGTTACTATACTCACACCCTTACATCAGAATTATGTTTCTTATACTCTTATACATTTTACTCCCTCTTTATGCCTCTCATTTCTAAAGGATATGTATATTAACCCGCAAACGCTTGCACATTTTGAAACTGGAAATAATAAATGAATGGTTTCCGGGCAGCTTCAATAAGGGGGCTGTCGCGCTCAAGAAGGAAGTTTGTCAATTATGATTGGATTTTCGTGATTTATTTAAGTTTATACATACATATACGGTAATAAACACCACCAAGTTTCATATCATTTGAATAATAAACAACAAAGTTATTTTTAAAAATTACAATTTTTTGAACCGCATTTATCCATTGACCAAACTTGTTGAAAAAAATATCAAATATACTCTATAGCAATACCTTAATCTTGCAAAAGATGCATTTTGGAATTTCGTCTTAGTTTAGTGGGAAGTTATCTTTTCCTAAATGTTCAGTCTTATGAACATAAGATATAATATGTGGACCTCTATTACCCAAGATGAAAATCGTCTATCACACAAAAATCGTAAATTTATTAAGCTTTCAATGGATCCAAACACCATTAGAGTCACCCAAGTATTTATGGAGATATTAAAAAAAAAAAAAAAAAATGACAAAGGATTAGTTTTGAAATATCGGGCTCCGAAGTTCAGGATAATTTTCCCTCAGTTTTTTTTTTTTTTTTTGAATTCTTATTTGTTTTATCAATCTTGATGCATTCTATAGCACTCACATGGTATTATGAAGTGTTGCTGGTACCTGGTCCCCCCTTTTGCAAGGTACTAATGACAATAACTGCACATTGATTTTAGAAGTACCGTGTGTCATCACAGGCTTTGCAGTGCCTACCCTAACCATGTGAGGCTTTTCATTTGCATAAACAACTGCTGCAGCTGTGATGGAAAAGTATTTCTCATCATATCATGTTTATTAAATACAGAAAAACCATCTACCATTAGTTGTGTCCCCTTAGTGTGTGATGAGAGCGTACGTCTGCGAGATGGTATTGCGGAGGCAGGAGATGCACAAAATCTCCCTCTGATTTTCTGGTGGTGACTGCCAGTTTTGTCTCCCAGAGTCCCAGTCTTGGCTATCAGCTGATAGGGTAAATAGAGTTGCCAGCTATCTACCAGAGAATACCAAATTAAATCGAAAAAATTCTGACAAGCCAAATTTGTCGAGTATATTTGCACAGAACGAAAGTGAACGTCGGAGGCAGGGGGGTCAGAGATTTAGTCATAACTACTTTATTTTTACGTATTTAGTAGAAATATTATGCCACAGGATTGCCAAAGCCTACTAGATTACAGGAGATTTTTTTCAAATTTTCGAGTATTTTTCAAAATATTCATCGAAAATTCAGCACAATGGCCCCCTTATGTTATTGTAACATAAGAAATGAAGTTGAATAATAGTATTAGGGGGAGAAATGCAAGAGTTGAGTAAGTTGCTAGAAGATATTATCTTTCAAATATACAGTCTGTGTGTACATTTTACTGAATTTCTACAAGGTGTTGGCCTTATTCTCACAAAGAAGGTTGAAATAGCTCAACTATTTTTTAATGTCTTAGCTGTTGTTGTAGGTATTCCCATCACTAACTTGTTTCTATTTTCTTTTGTGCAATTATTTCATTTTGCTTTAAGACCCAAATAGTGCTCATAAGTATAAATATAAGAAATGATAAGACAATACAAGTGTTAGAGTAGTTATAATAATACAGCTAATGGCACTTTCAGATTTTGGTTGGACGAGAAATTCCAACCTGGGTGAACCGGCTGGCATATGTCTCTTCGTGTGTCCCATTCCTT